>CM072822.1:24627501-24806025 GCA_036937905.1 Salvia rosmarinus | reverse complement strand
CAATCAAATTACTAATCTACCCTTAATGAAGCGAAAATCAAATTAAGCTTAAAAGTCCGAAAAATCTGAACCATAGGATCTATGAGATGAGTGGATGAGATTGAGTACTACATACTATCCGGGGCTTGGTACTATATGATCTATCTCATATATATATATATATATATATATATATATATATAATATTATGTCAATATTTACGATGTCAAATGAAACCAATATATATTGGTCAGATATAAAGTTGCATTTTATTATATATTGTATAGCATATTGTTTGATATACATAGCACAAGATGTATATTTACCCTTTCGAGAATTTTGGGGATTTTACAGCCTTGAAAATCGGACATGCAATAATCGCGCTTTTTTCAATATTACCCTTACTCGTTTCTCCCCAAAATGTAGGATTATTAAGTTTAAATCTAGAACGCTTTGTTTTTTTAAATCAATGATTGAGATACACTCTTATTTTTATACATATATCTATTCTCACCATAACTTCTCCCTATATATATATATATATATATAGGGATGGTTCTATGAGAATGGAAATAAGTGTAGGAAATATGAATAGATATATAAGTCTAGCATATCTTTCATATTTATGTAGCACAATCGTAATTACTATGTTGCACATGTTAGTTTAGCACATATTTCATCTCTTCGTATCACATATGCTAAATATATTAGTTTAGCACATATTTCATCGATAAGCACAAGAAGGTATTAGTGCTATCGAATCCGTAGCACACAAAACACAAAATTATGACATCGAAATTAAATCTCAACCATTGATCCAATGAATCAAATGCCCGATTAATTCTCATTTCCTACCAAATTATCATTTCGACTGATCCATCTCCTATATATATATATGGTTGGGTTCCGTAGTACCGTCCCGGATGGTATGTATTACCAATCTAGATCACACATTTTGAACACGTTGCGATCAAAATTTGACGTGGCCCATTTTTCGCCAGAGGCAAAATGGTGACACGCCAGACAGAGTGAGTCCGAGGTTGGGTATCTGCGCGGTTTAGTTTACACGCATTCTTAATAATAGACAATGCATTCAAAACAACATGACACTACATTCAAATAACATGACCATCGCACCCAAAGCGGAGTAGGCGTGACGCCGGATATGGGCGCTAGGTATGCGCTGCAGGGGTGGGTGTCGGCCGTTGGGTTTGAAGAAACAACAAAACATAAATAATGCATATGAAATAACATAATCGCATTTAAAACAACAAAACACTGATTTAAAATAAATCGCATCGCACCAACCGCAAGACCGGGTGTCGCGAGGCGATGGGTGGCGCCATGCTGCTGGCTGAGTGCTTTCGAATGCACTAAATTGAAACTCATATGCATGTTTGTGTTCAAGTGAATGTATTTTGTGTTATTTGAATGCATAGTTCAACTATATGCATGGTTTATTTTAAATCACATAACAAATCAAATTACTAGTCTACTCTTCTACTATAAATTAACGTAAAACTTTTAAAAATCGTAGCGAATCTCACACACGATTAGGATGGATGGATGAGATTGAGTACTATATACTATTCGGATGGGTATTTGATCCTCCTATATATATATATATATATATATATATATATGAGAGATCGAATAGTACCGAGCCCGAGGTAGTTTGTAGTACTCAATCTCATCCACTCATCTCATAGATCATATGGTGGAATTTTTTTGGATTTTTAAGTCATTTGCGCTAATTTCGCTATAGTAAAGATAGATTAGTAATTTGATTTTATGTGATACAAAAAAATCATGCATGTGTTAAAATAAAATCTGATATGTTTGAACACAAAATTGCATATGTGTTAACAAAAAAAGCATGAGGTTTATTTCTCCAAAACTACATGCATATTGTTATGTGAAAACTACATACAATTGAACATAAAGTGCATAATCTTGAACACAAAATGCATATTGATTTTCCAAAATTTATTCTCATGTTTTGATCGATTACTTCTAACTTCATAATTCAAATAAAACAAATGATCAACAATAAAGAAAATAAAGGATCAACAATAAAGAAAATAAAGGATCAACAAGATAAGTGTTTGTGTATATTGGAGAAGATATAAAGAGATATCGTGAATGAGAAACCCGTGATTTTCTTTTTAAAGCACATGGTTTGTGTTTCAGTAGCATCTGGTTTGTGTTTAGTCGTATGATTATTGTTTTGTAATATGCATATTTTGTTAGAAAATATACAGGTTTATATTTTAGTATGCATGTTTACGTTTTATAGAATGCATGTTGACGTTTGTGGTATGCATTTTACATTTTGTAGTATATATACTTGCGACAAGAAACTCATCATTATCCTTATCCATCATTTTGTAGCTTTTCTCTCGATTATTGGCAAACTTTGTCGTAAACTACCGCCACAACTATCATGTCTCTCGATCCTTCAAAATCCACATCTCGTTTTTCACAAAATCTCTTAAATTTCTTATCAAAATCTTATTTTCCTTTTTTTCTTTCAAAAGTTGTTGTCTTATACTTCACGCACCGCACCGCCGCTTCGTCGACGCAACATGCTGTCGTCACGAAAAAAATCGAATAAGATGAAGAAAATCGGAGAGAAGAAGAAGAATGCTAAATTTTATTTTTGTCCAATATACCCTTACGAAGATTAAAGATAAATAAATGAAAAGAGACGTTACGTGTCAACGGGTGACATCGCTCAAAATATATGATCTAAAATACTATCTGATCGAAGATTACTAAATCTAACTATATATATATATATATATATATATATATATATATATATATATATATTATTCATAGACTCTGCTTGTTGGGCCTATAATGAAAATGACCACATCCCCAACGTAATGGGCCCCAAATGAATTTGAGTTGTGACCTTAGAAGCCATTGGGCCATTTAATTGTTGTCAGTTGCATGCTTGTAGATTTGTAGTTCATAGTAATTTTGTTGGTTTTTCGTAGTAACGGCCCATAGGTAGTATGTAATTTCAAATCTAAATCATATATTTTAACATATGATTACATCACAAGTTGACAGTGTTCCATTTTCATTTATTTTTATTGTTATTTTTGTGACTACGCACTACACGATGTTTCTCCTGAAACTGAGCATGTGGCTTGCGTGGTGGATATGCTAGGAAGAGGCGGACATTTGGGAGAGCGAAAGAAATAGCAGAGTCGAACAATGTGAGTGTTGGCTCGTTGGGAGCTCTGTTCGGATCATACTCGTCTCAAGGTTGTGTCAAGATGGGCGCAGAGATGGCTGAGCGGCTGCATGTGATGAAGCTCGGTGATGAGATGAGCTATGTGGGCTGTCGAACATGTATTCAGCTAGCGGGCAGTGGAGAAAGAGGAGAGTTTTGAGGAGGGTGATGGCTAACCGCGGATTAAGAAAGTGCCTGGCTCGGACATGAAGATGTTGATATGATGCTCTCTGTTCTTGAATGTGATATGAGATCTCCCATGTCTTTTCCTTCTTGCTGGGATGGGATTACCTAGCATTTTTTGCATTAGAAAGATTGTTCAAATTCGGTATTCATCATCTTTGAAGAAAATAAGCAGATTTGTACGTAAGTTATGTCACTTTATTGATCGACTGTGATTGTTATTCATTTCCTACTTATGATTGACGAAGTGTTATGAAAGTATATGTAGAGGTGTCCAAAAATGGGAATCGTCATGGTTTGGAATCAGGATCGATACCATGATTTCCGATTTCTAATACGTGGAACGTCAAACCGTTGGTTCCTAACAGAACCTTTAAAGACTCTTTTTCTTTTGATTTTTATTTGTTTTTCAATCAAAATACATAATTTGAGATACATAATTAACATGCATATATAAGTAAATAATGAAAAAAAATACTCCATCTGTTTCCATTTCTTTTCCTAGTTTTCTTTTTATACATCCTCGAATTTATACATATTTCATTCATAGAAATTATCCTATAAAATACTCCCAATTATTATCATCAATAACAATTTTATTTACACATTTTACCATATGTGATCTACCATATCCTTGTTTACTATCCTCAACAATATTACTTATATTTACACATTTTATCACTCATAACTCACCATTAATTTAATTAATACTACACTAATATAAAACTGATTCATAGCATACAATGCGTCGCGACTGAAAACATTCCTCTTTTCAAATAAAGATAAGATTTTGCGATATAAAACTACAAATTTGCTACAATTGCCAAGATTATGAAGCATTGCCAAGATTATGAAATAGGATTGTGTGAAATTATTTCACAAATCAAGATTAGTAAGAGGTTCGTATTCGAACAATAACATATAACATCAACAAAATTACAAATAGATTATCATATATGAATTTGAATTTGGACATAATATCATTTTATAGATCTCGATACATGAGAGACATCCTTAAATAAACTTTTATACAAAAATTACCCTCCCCATCGAATAGACTCAGTTTTTTGATATAGTTATTGAAAAGAATACAAAGTGATTACAAGGATAAAAATAAATAAATTCATATTTTTTTAAAATAATTATTTTCAAAAATAAAACAACCCAAATTATTATAAAAATAAATAGGAGCCAAATTCGATGTACAATCTTAAGAAAGGAGAATAATATTTTTCCTGTGATATAAGAAAATTATGAGCTAGACCAACACGTGTCAGCGCACGGTGCGCATCACATGCCCCGTATTCTTGGCTTGTTTCCAGACGGACGAGACCTTAACAATGAAAGCCTGAATTATTTCGGTAAAATTAAACATAATAATTTAGGCTTCATCAATCAAACTTTAAAAAGTCAGAATGAAAAGAAGTGCAAAGTAAATCTGGCCTCAAAATTTTATCGGCAACTGCGCAAAATTCAACACCTGTCGATTTCAACTGAAGTATTAATTACTTCTAGATAGTAATCAAGAGCCAATCAAGAATATATATCATCGTACGACAAAACAAAATTAAAGTTATTCATTACTTAGATAGTACTCAACTCCGTGCGAGCGTGAACTAAAAACAACTTAAATTTACAGGCCGTTTATCATTGTGACAATATTAGTTACTTTAGTCTCTAGAAAATTTCATAATTTTCTTTGTGACATATCCACAAATTTATTTCTTTTTAATTATAGAAATTCTCATAAAATATTTCATATTTATTATCTTTAATAAGATAATTTATTTATACTTTTAATCACTTATGGTCTATCATTACCATTATTTATTGTCCTTAATAATGTCATATATTTACATAATCTAACATCATGATCCATCATTAATTAATTTAATATTATATTAATGTGATATTCTTACCATACTTACAAAATACTTAATAACTTTTATTAAAATTTGCATAAAAAATTTATGAACATATTTTGAAGATTGATGGAATATTATTAGGTACAGCATAAAATGTAACAGTGAAGGTGACACCTCTTTATTCTCTAATGTCTAATGATTTAATTTAATAGTATGTGTGACATTTTGCCCTGTTCGTAATGTCGATATTTAATTCCACCCGCCTAATCGGTCTATTTAATATATTAAGTCAATAAACGGTTTCGCTATCCGAACGAAATATGTTTTTGCGTTCCAGTTTTAGGAAAATGCATTTTTAATTTTGCAAATCAAGCAGCACTTCTTTTATCATGAATTTAATAAAGACAAAAATGTGAAATATATCGCCCTATACTTGTCAGTTTTCACTTCCTCTTGAAATTTCAAATTTTATACTAATTGTACTGAGTAAACTTTAATATCTGGTCGTACATCACATTAACTTTTTTAGTAGCGCACATTACATTAACTTAACCACGGTAAATTGGAATACATGCAATAAAAATAACAATAATAACAACACTTATATATATATATTAGTCAATTCTGTCAAGATAAATTCTATAATTCGTTCCATGCAGAGTTGGGAAAGAATTCTGTAAGCTTTAAAAATACTTGTCAGTTTCATCATCTAAAGTATATTTTTGAAACTTTTATCATACAAAATAGTCACTCTGAATACTTCATATTTAAAACTCTGAAATAACTCAAATACAAATAAAGTATAACTTCTTAAATTAATAATTTCAGAACTGCGAAATTTTTAATTATTTTAGATAGTTATTAATTAATCGATAAATTATTAATTTATTGATTTAACCATGTATTTTATATTCAACGAAATTAAATTTAATTACATAGGAGTTCAGCAAACTTGAATTTAATAAGATAGGGATTCGACAAACTTGAATTAATTACATATAAAATGCACGAGTTCCAAAGCTTGAAAGAAATTGTTGAAGTCATAATTGAAAACTCAATTAAAAATTAGAGCTCGGGATTATACATTAGATCTAGTTAGGTGAAATGAAGCATAGTAACATCGAAAATCCTTCACAAATTTTTGTTACAGTTCAAAAACGTCACACTAGAGATTTTCAGAGCCCCGTGAGAAAGTTAAGAGATGAAATTTATTTTAAATTTAAATAGAAAGCAAAAAAATCATATTTACTAATTTATCTCAAATACCTTTGTAATTTTAAGATATTATTAATTTATGAAATTGATGGAGCATTATTTATATGAAGCACTTTTGAAAATATTATCGTATTAATTTATTAAAATTATTGATTTACATTATAGACCTAAATTGAAGTCAAAAATTACTCCATCTGTCCATCTAATATGTTCAGTATTTTTTGGGTTGTCACAAGATGATCTGTTTTATTTTTAGGAAATAATTATTTTTAAAAATGGTGAGTACTTAACTACTTTTTATCACTTTAATTATTTTATATCATTCTCTTAAATAATTATATCAAAATAAATATATCGTCTTGGATGAGACGGATGAAGTATTATTTTAGAAAAATATTAATTTATTAAAATTTTAGAAATTTTACTCTAGACAATGCGTGGTAATAATATATTCCAACATATTATTTTTCATAATAAATGCAGGAAAAAGGCTCACGGAAATGCGTGCAAATTGCTTAGCTGAGAGCTGAAAAACTAAAACACAAGCAAACCCACGTTCTCCATCGCCCACGGAAACGTCTACCCACTTTAATCCATAACAAAATAATCATTTTACCAAATTTAGACATCAATTCATACGAAGTTCTTCCAACACAAAATCTTCGCCCACCGAAAATTGAGCCGTGATCTGCTGCTGCTGCGGAATCAGGGCATCCGGATGACGTGGCGGGCCTCCATTCGACCTGTCTCTTTGTCGTTTACTGCAGGATACAGCGAATCTGACCACGGTGAAGTCTTGATAGTTACAACTTCTGCGTATATATACACACGTGCGGTTGGTGTTCCCGGATGAGGAATTATTCGTGCTCGACACGTGCGTCGTTGTATGGATAGGGCTACCCTATGATGAAAATTATTTTGAAAAATTCTTATGCATATTTGTTTGGGAGAAAAGTAAAAATTAAAATATATTTTTAAAATAATTTAAAAATAAATATTAATAAATTATTATTCTTTGTTTAGAAAATATTAAGAAAATTATTAGAGTTTTCAATAACAATAATAAGATATAATATATAGTATGATTCAAGTTATAATTGTAAAACTTAAATTAAGATTGTTTTAAAAGTAAGCTAATTTAGAATATAATACTAATAATAATAATAATAATAATAATAAATATAATCTATAGTTTTATTTTTATAAAATAATGTTTTCTCGTCCCATAATTATTGTCTCAAAATTTTTCGATACGATATTAATGAAGTTGTGTTTTGTGTGTAAAGTAATTGATATGATAAGCGAGATATTTTTAGTGTAAGAATAACTTTTAGTGAGATAACAATTGTGGATGGGCCCAAAGAAAAAAACAAAACAATTATGGGACGAGAGGGTAATAAATATTAAATTTGTAATTAAGAATCTTAAATGCTAAAAATATACTTAAATTTGTTGGGTAATAAGAATCATGAAATATTACACTATTTTCCTTATTTTGAATTTTTTTACTTTTCTTATCTTGTAAGAATACAACCAACACGAGAATTTAAAATTTTGAAATCATATTACTTTCTCATGACATAATCCTTATTAAACACTGTGACTATTAACTCTATTAGACATATATAGTTGATTATGTGATATAAATTATAAATAAAGAACCACTTTAATGAAGATTTATACAAGGTAATTTAATTCCACCCTTCTCACGAGCCATACATGGATTGAGAAAGCGTCGGAGGACTAGGGATAGCAATGGAATGGATGCGGATCGGATCACTAAGTCGATTCGGATCCGTAATTTTTCTTGTTCGGATCCGGCCGGATCCATTGGATCCAAAAATTAGATCGACCGGATCCATAAGATCCAGGGGTCTAGGGTCTATCCCGGATCCATATGTTTCTCTTCTAAAATAAATTCTAAATCAAATATAATTCAAGATAACATAATAATAATAATAATCTAAATACATATAACACTATAATAATTATTTCAAAATTCTACAATAATCACTATCTGAAGATATTAATAAATTTACTTTGTTTTCAGAAACAAATAATATTGCAATAGTAATATAAAGTAGCACATATATTTTAGCAAATAGACCACTCATATACAAAATTTTCTCAATTACAAGTTACAAATTTCTAATATTATTAACATATTATCCAATTTCAGAACCTAGTTTATCAAAAGAAAAATAATGTAATACACTTATAAATATAAATAAAATTATATATACATATATATTATATGGATCCATTGAGGATCGAATTTAAATCGAGATCGATCCGGATCCGATTTTAAAAGAATGGTGGATCCGATCCAAATCACAACATTATTCTTGAAGATCCGGATCCTAAAATGGATCGATATCTACGGACGACCGGTCCGAGATCACCTGTCATCCCTATGGAGGACTAGTAGATGTTTCATATAGTGAAAAATAGAGCCTTTTAAGCTCATGGAAATATCTTAAGTGATCACATAAACTTTTGGCAAGGTCCCATATTCAATCGGTTAGTGTCCTATCTGAGTCAGATAAATAAAATATATATTTATATATATAAGGTGGTTCACGTAAGAATGTAAATATTGGTGAGAAATCTGAATCGACATTGAGCGTATAAAGTTGTTGCACTAATTGTATAAATTTATTATACCAAATGGATATAGAGTTTATATTCATCTACATTTTTATGTTGAATTTGGTACAACAAATTTATATATTTATTGCAACAACTTTATCGTCAATGTTGCATTCTTATTCTTACCAATATTTGTATTCTTACATGATACATCCTATATATATATATAGGGTGTTCGTAGACCGGTCCCGAAAGATGTAGTACTCAATCTAGATCAAACATTTTGAACACGTGGAGCACCAAAATTTGACACGTGGCAACCCATTTTTCGGGGGTAAATGACGCACTCAGGCTGGTGCCGTCCGGTGGTGGGAGTCCAGCGGGGGTCTCAGGCGAGTTTGGGAGAGGCACAACAAAACATAAATAATGCATCTGAATAACATAACAATGCATTTAAATGAACATAAACGCATCGCGCCAACCGCAATGGGGAGCAAGGAAGGCCGTGTGGCGGGTCTGCGTCGTTGGGAGGGTTTGGGAAGAGCCACAAGAACACAAAAATATATGAAATAACATAACACGCATTCACTTGAACATAAAATGCATCACGCCACCTACACGGGTGTGTTTTCGCATGCATTAAATTGAAACTCATATGTATTTTTGTGTTCAAGTGAATGCATTTTGTATTGATTTAAATGCATAGTTGAGTTCAACTATATGCATGCTTTGTTTTCGAATCACATAACAAATCAAATTACTAATCTACCTTACTACTACAAATTAACATGTAAAACTTTTAGAAATCGTGCGAATCTCAACCACACGATTAATAGGATGGATGGATGAGATTGAGTCTACATACTTTCCTGCGGTACTATTTGATCCATCCTCCATATATATATGTCAAAATAATTATCACTTACCGCAAAATTAATGATGCTATGGTATATGTATGTCTTATATTTGTTATTCTGGATGGGTAGTAATTTAAATGATTTGGTTGTGGGTTTAACTTATCTCATTCATTTCAAAAATCACAACCGAGTAATACGATGGACGTAAAACGAAAATTGGACAAGATTCATGCTTATGTTCTTGTGGTTGATTTTGATCTAAGAGGTGCTTTGTTTCGTGACTGATTAGTGACAAAAAAATTCCGTGGAGAATATATTTCTTTTAATAAAAGATTATTTAAAAAAACTTGCCAAAAAATATAATAATCACAATTTTAAATTGACCAAAACAAAATGGGTATAAACTCCAAAAAATTTACAAAATCAATCACATATTTTATTAAAACTCAACTGCTTCCTTGTCAAACTACCAAATACATAACATAATTTGCAAGGAAGAACATCCAAAATAAATTCACATTATTTCAATTCCAATTTCAGAAAAAAGTGGAAGATTTTGAAGAAGAAAATTCTAATAATAAACAAAAATAGCTTCTATCCATGTTCTTTTCTATCTTCACTGCATTCATAGCTTTTCCATGTGTTTTGCAGACAACCAAAGCACTAAAATAAGTATATTTAAGAGAGAGACGATGTGAATGACGAATTTGGAGAAAACGACATATCTAGACTTTAGAGGATGTGAACATTGTGTGTGTTGCTTAGTGGTAGAGTGATTAATGTTTTTCGAGTCCACGAGCATGCGTAATTAAAATTTAGATTAATTGACCAAAAAAGAGAGATGTGAACAGTGAATCTATAGAAGAGAAGCATTTGAGGTTGATTAGGGTTTGATTTGGGAAAACACATAAATGAGTAACTATGAGATCATATCTATATATATAAAAGCATTACCAACGGATTAACCATGATTACAAAATTAAAAAAAATTACTCTATTCATCCATCATATTCGTTCTTTGATTTTGGTGACACGAGTTTTAATAAATTGTAATGAGTTTAAGGAGTGAGATAATAAATGAATATATTAATAAATAGTAAAATTAAAAGGTGTGCCATGAATAGTATTTTGTAAATAAGTGAATAGATTTAAGGTAAAATATGAAATTATGTATCCAAAAGGAAAGTGAAGCTTTTGTAGAGCGGACCAAAATAGAATTAAATAATTGTATTTAATGGATGAATGAAATATAACATAATAAAGTGTTAACAAGATTAAAAGATAAAATAAAAATATAACGATGGATTAATGATGCAATGTTTGAAATCAAATAAATAAAAGTTCTCTTTATTAAAAAAAACAGTTAATGACAAATACTTTAATTGAATAAAATAAAAATAAAGAGTTTTGCTAACTCGCTCCTTTTAAGATGGATTTGTTCGTTGTTACGTTGGTAGTTAGTGGAGATTTTCTTATAGTCAGGGCCGTTTGGTAGCGAATAGGATAATGTAAGATACATTAGGGATAGATAAAGTTTGAGATGGGTAAGCAATCCGGTTGTTTGGTATACATAATAGAAAGCTGGATAACTTACCATGTTGTTTGATACCCAAGTTGTATGTCGATTAACCTAATAAAATGACATTATTACCTCCTCCAAAAGCACCTGTTTCACTTGAGCGAAAAGAGCCCTAATAACCTAGGTGCAATCCATCACCGATAATCGAACCAACTCCTCAAGCACTTGAGAAGGATCGCCTCATAAACAACTTCATCATTGGACTCTTCTCAATCATCTCATGAAGCAAATCTCTTGCATAGATGCACCATGTCTTGAGAAATAATACCGAGTTTTGGACATTAAATTTTCGAAAATAAGAAGGTATACGAAGCGAAATGAAAATAAGCGTCGATAGTGATTCGATTTTGAGTAAATCGAAATTTTCTTAAGATTTTTAGTAAAGAATGAATTTTAATAATAAATAAATAAGTTTTAAGTATATATGAGATATTATTACACTAGGAAGAAAAAGAAATATTTTCTCCTATTTATCTCATTATTTTGAAACATATGTGAACATATGATTGAATGGTGATCAAGATCACTTTGTTTTATGTGATGAGATGTTATTTTGTATATATATGATATTAACTACATAAGTATTACTCAATTAAAGAAAATTACATCTTCTTAGCATAACCTATGATTTTGAAATTTATAAGCATGTACATGATGAATTGTGATTTAATTGTGATCACTTTATTAAAGTGATGATATGTTATATTAATTTTGTTTGTATATAGAGATATTTAATCTATATGATAAGATTTGAAAAGAGGCATAAAAGAGATAAGGCGATAAGGTTGGAAAGACATTTATAAGATAAGGTTGAAAATGATATTTTAAGATAAGTATAGGTAAGATATTTTATTTAGAGATAAGATAAGGTCATGATAACAAGAGATAATGTTTATCTCTTAGAATATTATAATATGATGATATCATAAGAGATATATTTTGGACCATAGCTTATGCAATTTTAAAATCATGATTTTATGTGAGATATTTTATCAAATAAATTATTTAATTGCACAAGCTTTACTACTTGATAAATATCATGAATTGAGATCAATCTTATCTCATAAGAATCATGAGAATTCAAATTCATGAATTAGGGAAGAATGGTGGAATTTTGTAAAATTAATTCCTAAAACCCAATTTTAAAAAGAGAATATATGCTAGATTTATTCAAGGAATTTATTTTATGATACAAGAGCATTATTTAATATTCCTTCATGAAAATAATATTAGTTATCAAAAGAATGAAGATTTGATAATTTATCCTAATTTCTAATTAATACGATAACTTCACTTTAGTACATAGAATTGTTCTTAATGAATTTTTCTATGATTTATTTTATCATCTAAGACTTATATTATGTCACATATCTATTAATTAGCGAAAATAAAATTTATAACATGTTGTTAGCATAAAGTCGAAAATTGTGTATTTTCATATCTTTGGGATATTAAATTATATGATTATGATGTAGAGATATTTTTAGTGTTAAGATAAGGTGAATGATTAAATATACAATGGATATGTTAATTATATGATAACGAAATGTTGACTAAAAATAGGTTAGAAATAATTTAAGCTCTTTGAAAAGACATTAATCTCGATAAGGTTATAAATTAATTAAATAAACTATAGGATAAGATAAATATTTGTCCCATATGCAAGTGGTATGGACCGAAAATTGAGGGTAATAAAGAGTTGTAATTTTGACTTTACACTAAGATATTTTCATAAAATCATGATTAAACTACTTTATAATTTCTATAAATAGAGACCACCCTCTCATATTGTTTGGTATGAATTTGTGCTTATTCTTGATATTTTTTCATGTCATTTTTGTTGTTTATCTATTTATGCTTGGTTTGATTATTATTTATCGATTCGACTTACTTGGTTTGTTTTGATGTTTTGTAGGAAAATGGCATTAAAATAGGATGAATTGGATCTGCTAAGGATCAAGTCTATTGAAGAGCATCGCGATAGGAGTTCATAGGTGCAAGCGGATCGTAATGAGTTCGGATGCGAGAGCGGTCAAAGTCACAGACGGCGCCGAGCGCCCGAGCGCCCCAAAGTGCCTCCGCGCACCGTCTCCTTCCCGCCGATTTCGCCCGCGCCACCTGGCGTTCAGCCCCAGCGCCTGCGCCACGCCCCCCACCCATGCTGTGGTGCGCCAACTACGCCGCTACCAGCCCGCGTTTCCCACGTCCGCACCGGTGCCACCCCACGGGCGCTGGGCCAGCCGAGTCTCCTCCTAGCTTAGCGCACGCCGCCTCTCAACCGCCGCCTCGCGCCTCGGCCCCCCGCACGCGTTGCCACCCTGGCGCACCGGCAGCAAGCGCCCCCCGGGTCGGCGCGATTCTTCCTTCCGGCGCTTGGTCACCGCACACCGGCTGCTTCCCGAATGCTCGCTCGTCCTCCACCAGGCCACGCTCATCACTTAATACATATTGTTTCTTGAATGCGCTCATTGTAACCGGCGCCAGATGTATTAATATATATAAGCGCTAGGTCAAAAGGCGGAGTCATTGCGCTCTCGTTCTAATTTTCTTTGGCAGCGCTGTTTCTTCACCATTGATCCTCGGGAGCTTTTCAACGACGCGCAGACAGATAAATCTAGTTTTAATTCTGTTTCAGTTTCATCATTGAATATTTTGTTTATCAATTTATGCTTTGGATTTATCGGTTTATTGGAATCAATTTCATAGTTTATCGTTTGATGATTATTGTTGAATTCAATTCCATAGTGACGATGGATTGTTTTCGTGTTTCTATCAATTTATATTGCTTTGATTTATCTTGCTTTCGATTTATCGCTTTATAGTTCAACTAGGGATGACAACCCCAGCTTAGGATGCCGTTTATTTTCCGTATTTCAAATTCACGCATTTCAAAAGCTCCGTTGGTATTAGAATGTTTAGGATTTTAATTGCTTTACAGTGACACGAACAATAGCCTAAGTTTTCCTTGAGAGCGACTGGGTTAACTTATCCCGCAATTACCTCGCATGATTGCAGTAAATTTGAATGTGTTTTAGCTCGATCACATATCATAAGGCACGAAATTTATGAGAAAATAGAGAAAAAGATAGAAAGTGTTCTCCAAAATTATATTCGACCCTAAGTAGAAAAACGTCTGCGCGATCAAAAACCGATCAAAGGTTAGAAATCATACAAGCCTTTTATACGTGCAAAAATATTAGAAATTCATACATGAGTTGTTAAATGATATGCTTTTGAAAATTATGTGACATATGTGAAATTTTTACTATATGTTTAAGTTGTTTATTAAATATGGCGTTTATAAGTATGAATTATGATTTTAGTACAAAGTTAGCATGATATAAGATTTTATGCTATATCGAAATATGTAGTAATTATATGTTGATGAACATGAATTTTAATTGTTGATTTAAGCATGGATTGATGATAATTAGAAATATTTAAGTATGTATGATTTAAATCATAATTTTGGAAAAATATTGGATATTATTTCATGAGAATTTCAAAATAACCAAGCATGAAATATTGATGTATAAGTTGTGTATAATGAATATTATGACATATTATTGATATATGATGCTAATAATATGTTCACATCGAAATATTTGATAAGGCGTAGAGTAGAAGTATAAAGTGATATGTGAAAGTTAAGTTCATACATGTGAACATGTTGAGCATGATTGATTGTTAGTATGAAAATTGAGATTTATGGGAATATGATTGGAAATTAATAGAAATAGAGTGAAAATATGTTAATTAATAGTTGTATAAGTGAATATTGAGGAATACATGATATGATGATGGAAATAACTTGATTAAGGCATGAACATAAGTATGTTAATACGTTAGTGCGTAACGAGTAAGTTATTAAGATTTAAAATCTACGCGAAATGATGTGAGCGGAAGGAAAGAATGAAAGGATGGAATATTATATCTCTTGAGCGCTAATATAATAGTGGTTAAATGTGATAATAGGATCCTTAACGTTAAAAGGTTGATGTTAGTGAGTCCGTTGTTCCGGATCGATGATTTTCTGGAAAAGAATAGTGATGTACTAAATCTCGTTTCTCACGTTGATAAGGTCCGCTCAAGATGAAAGGAAAGTAGAAACACTAGTGACATAAGAACTATAAGTTCTCGAGTGGGCTTTCTTATCTAAACAAAATATGGGCTTTCTTATCTAAAACCAAATGGGCTTTCTTACCTAAAACAAATTATGAGCTTTCTTGGAAAATAATTTTACAAGTTTACTTCCTTTCTTATCGCAAATGATGAGATACGATATTATGCCAAAATATTTTATGTTTGTATATGTCCATTTGGGTTGCACACACATGAAAGATGCACGGATCTAAGCTAGAGGAGATGGAAATCTAGCTAGGATTGTGTACACATCGCTCGAATCGCGACTGCGGTACGGTTATGCGGTCGATCGTGCGTCCGGTGAAGGAGGCTCCCTCCGCGTTATCCATTAGCCGACTTGGAATATCGTGATGAGAAAATGCTTTGGCGATGTTTTGAGAAATGAGAAATGTTTTAGTAAGCGCAGGCCTTTTCAAATAAAACCCTTGTGTCTTTCTGTGATGAGGCGATAATATTCAGTAAGGAAAATTAAAATGTTTTGGATGTCCATGAGTACTTTGTATCACCCTGCATGTTTGTTTTAAATGCAGTGAGGTTGTGATGGAGCAGTGTAGTTGGGGAATCCTTTGTCGACAAAGTATAAAACATCTTTTGGTTGCTTGAGAATGCATCTTCATATGCATGTCTCACACGTTATTCCCATGCACCTTGAAACTCATTATGTTCGATAACTATGTTAAGTTCTTGAAAGATCTTTAGAAACTTTGTAAAGACAACTGTTTTGTCGAACCTTTAAAACAATCCTTTATATAAGTTATTTCCTTCATTCCTTAACCACGTTATACTTTACAACATCTATGTCTTTACAAATGAAATAAGTTGAGAACCTCCTTCTTTTATATTTACTTAAACCAACCCCAAGTCGCGGTCCGGTGGCGTTTCGGGATTAACTAAACGGTGACAAGAGCCGAAATTAAACTTGTGTATGTATGAAGATCAATATCCACATGGCACCATTTGCTTCCCGATCAAAGCTTCTGAATATTTCTCGCCTTGTGGTTCCATAGATCAAAGATGTATATGCAATTTTATACGGAATCAAACCTTCTCAAACATTTCGAGAAAAGCTTTACGGCATCTTCTACACGATCATTTGTACAAAGACCATGAATTAGAGATGAATAAACTACAATATTTGGTTGCAAACCAACACTATGGAAATAATCAATTGCTTCCTGGACATATCCCATTTGCACAAACCATTAATTAGTGAACAATAAGTCACTACGTTAGGTGCCATACTCTTCCCTGCATTTCATTAAGCATATTTTGGCTTCTATGTTTTTCACTTTGAAATAGGAATCAATTAGTGTTGTGTATATTTCTTCACTAACCTCTATATTGTAGTTCTTCATTTGGACCAACAATAAATTCACATCATCAAACCTTCCTAGGTTGCGAACCCGCATTAATTTGAAACTTTTGCATTTAGTTGAGGACGAAATGGGAGGCACTTGATTTGGGAAAGGTAATGGGGATCGCGGAGGGTAGGCAAGAAAAGTTAATCGCTTACTGTCGATTGGATTACACATATCTGTCCTTGGCGATCCGTCTGAAGCTCACGCTTAATTGGAGCAGGCTCTGAATTAAAGCAGGCTCCCAAGATAGGAATATAGTGTACAAAACACATAAATTAGGTCGATATGTCCCTATCTTAGGTTTATCTTGGCTACAACGCCCCAAGTATTATAAGTACCTCAATGACACAATTAATGACGATAATTGCTTCCAATCGTAATCATATTATATTTGATTATTAATTTGAACCAACGAATATATATATTATATTTGACAATTACTTATCTCGTTTTTATAAATGAACTCCAATATTTAAAAAGTACATGGCCTAATGAACAAATTTAACATTTATTTATATCATCATCAAATTGAATCAAGCAAATGCAAAACATCAAACTTACATATACACACATGATATTATCGCTCAATAGGTAGGATAAAATAATGTGAGATATAAATGATCTAAAGCTTTGTTGTATTTTTATCTTTATTATTCCCATATGAATATTTTAGATTTCTCTTTAATATAGTAGAGGAGTTTCCTAATCGCCTCACGTGAATGGATTGGGTTGTGAGATTCTCAATTTAATCCTTAGTCACAGAGGCCTCGTTGATAGTAATAGCAAGATAGGATCCCTATCCCATTAGATAGGATAGCAAATAGGATGGTAGGATGACGCTCGTTTGGTACATATATTACATGTCTAGATAGCGTCGTAACTTGTTTGGTATACCGAATGACTAGATTAAGAGGTAAATGACTCTATTACCTCCAACTTTTGGCATCTCAGGCGCACCTTCTTCGTAGGCAGCACGCAGTGCTCTCTTCTTCTCTTGCTGCTAAACGATGAAGCCATGACCCGACACATCAATCCATCACAAAACTTGTTTCCTCCACACACAAAAAGCTATCAGCGACACGTTAAAAATTTGGGTCGAATATATTGACGATATTAACCTTAACAAATAAAATAACGCGCGTCAGGTATTTAACGACGGAAATAATATACGTCCATAACTCGTTGATCCTGTCGTGATTTAATTACGAAAAAATCCGCTTAAATTAACGATTTTTATTTATTTTTATCGACACTTTAAATAACGTACGATCCGTCAGAATTAACGGATTTTATTTATTTATTTTATTATATATTGCGAGTTATTGTCTATTATTATTTTTAGTTTTATTTATTCTAATAATTTACTGCGGAATATATTCTTCGTCTAATATAATTTTTATTTTTTTTACATCAAGAATTAGTGCAGGCGGGCGGAATCTCTAGAAAAAGCGGGTGCGGGCGGGTCATTAAAATGTCTGGGCGGCGCTGGGGCTAAGCCAGATCGCTTGACCAGCAACGCCAGCGCGGCCTGTGATTCACCATGAGGCTGCCTCGCTGATCATGTAGCGACCGCGACCCGTCGGCTGTCGTCTTGTACCACGCCCCAGGCGCCGAGCGTCTGCCGAGAGATCGTCGATGGCAAGCGGCCATACCTCGCGACGCGAGTCGGCTCGCGCCCGGGTTTCTTGTGCACGGCGCGCCATCGCCGTAGCTTCGCCGCGGCCGCCTTGCGCCATGCGGGTAATCACCGCGACCGCGAGTTAACTCGCTTAGCGCCCGGGGGATCCCAGCGAGCACGCCCGAAATCGCCCATGACCCGCGATCGCCTTTAGCGACCCGAGACTATCGCAGAAACCACCAGTAAGTCACCGAGCTCGCATTTTCCGTCGTTTTCGTTCTTACGTTCGTTTGTCTTCGTTCTTCTTTACGATAAGATTTACATAATAAAATCTAATCTAACCACGGATTTTCTCGTGGTGTAAAACAAAACCAACAAAACAAACGAGCCACGATGAACGACAAATCCACAATTATAATAACGCACGAATAATCAAACGTGAATTAATCCAACAGAGCCAAGATTCTGAACACGGCTCGATACCAATTGTAGGGAAACGCGTTAATGTTAACCCGGAGGATCCATCTTCGTGTTTAATTCACATACATTGATTATAAACCTAGTATGCGCCATATAATTAAATCGCAACACGCTGAGGTTTTCACGTGTTTATTTTGGATACGAAGAGGTCGATGGAACGAGATGAACGGATCGAACGGATCGGACTCGTGCTTTGATTTTCTCGGCAGATCCCGCCGCCCAATCTCCAACGCCGAGTGAGGACGATCTATGGAGAATGCTCGAAAATCACCCAATGCTACGTGGAACAACTTTCGAAACTCACACTCTTGATAATGGAGGGTCGAAAATATTAGGTTAATAATGAGTAGCATTAGCTGTTACATTATCTCATACCTTATATTTATAACGCACTACCTTAATCCTATATGAATATTACCATAATCCTATATGGAATATTACCATAATCCTATATGGAATATTACCATAATCATGGGATTATTTCATACTCTTAGGATTATTTCCATACTCTCAAGATTATTACCATAATCTTATATGGAAAGGATCTATGCATATACCATAAATATAATTATATCCTGTGGATAAAGAGAATAAAATCTTGCCAATTGGGAGCATGAGAGGATTTTTTCCTTGGCTACAGGCATGATGGGCCGGCCAGTGGATCAAATGCAAGGAATAAAGATGGCCCTCAAATAAATTAATTATCTTATGCTCATCTGTAACATAAATTAATTTATAAACATTCGATCATTCCACTAGAGAAAGAATGTCGACTTACCCCTTTATTAACAAGTTGAGTCGGCTTGCACTTAGACATTACAAATCCTCAGTATTTAAGATATCGAACGTCCATTAATCATTTATAGCAACTGATCGCTTAAAACGATTAATAACTTCATTTCTTAAGTAGTACCACTCAACCTTATTATTGTACTTGAGCTAACTCAACTGCGCAGGTTTAGTACAATAAACCTTTGAGCTCCTTAAGGGACGCCATCATCCTTAACGGATACGGTGACTGACATGATAACTAGCGTGACATACAAGATCGCCACCACCCAAGATGCGGAGAATCTTGGTTAGGAACATATAAACCTCACTCATAACAAGTCAAAGTGATGGTCGGCAACTCATACTCACCTAATACCTTATCGAGGTTTAGATCATCGTAGTCACCGAGATCTTGGTTCTTCACGACGTCGAGAAGAAGAACTCATCTCATCCGTGATCCTTCAATACGCCGAGACGCAGTCAAGCATGAACAAGCAACTAAGTCAAGTTACTTCTTATCTATACCGCAGCCTAAACCGACAACTCGCCCTTAAGTCGCCCTCATTGTGAAACTTTTATATCTCATTAAGCTTGACCAATCATACGGACTTCCGTGATCTTCTACACATCGTATGATCTAACTTATATATGAGATAAGGGGACACGTATATATGCAATCAAGTATTCAAACCGATAGGAGATTGTATTATGGTATGTAGAAACATTGTATACAAGCTCAACCAAACTGCTTTCAAGATACAAATCCAACATAACGGACGCTCGATATCTTAAATACGGGATTCAGAATGTCAAGTGCAAGCCCGACTCAACCACGGTAATAAAGGGGTAAGTCAAGCATTTATTCTCTAGTGGCATGAATAAATGTTTATAAATTAATTTATGTTCGGGTCAACATAAGATAATTAATTTATTTGAGGCCCATCTTTATTCCTCGTGATTTCATCCTCGGCCGCCCATCCAGCCCATAGCCAAGGAGAAATCGACGCCTCATTTACTCTACAAGGAAAGGATTTTATTCTCTTTATCCCACAAGGATATTATTATATTTATGGTATATGCACAGATCCTTACCATATAAGACTATGGTAATAATCCCGAGAGTATGGAAATAATCCCGAGAGTATGGAAATAATCCCGAGATTATGGTAATTTTCCATATAAGATTATGGTACTTCCATATAGGATTATGGTAATTTCATATGGAATTAAGGTAGTGCATTATAAATATAAGGTATGAGATAGAATCAAGGTTAATCCTCAATTCATTAACCTAGAATTTTCGTGAGTCTCCATAGTGTTTTGAGAGTGATTCTAAAATTGTGCCTAGAGCAGATTGGGTGATTTTTTCCAAGCATTCTCCATAGATCGCCCTCACTGACGCTGGAGATTGGGCAACCGATACACCCGTAAGGTCAAAGCACGAGTCCGATCCGCTCGATCCATTCATCTCGCTCCATCGACCTTTCGATTCAAAGGTAAACACAGAAAACCTCACGGTTGTAATTTATTATATAGACGCATGCTAGGTTATAATCAATGTATGGTGAATTAAATATCCAAGATAGATCCGGGCGTAGGTTAACATATGTTTTCCTTCATGAGCATAGGGCACTTAGCGCTTCCAATGCCCGCCTTGCCAAGCACTTAAAGCACTTCGCTCTTCTCCTTGGCGCTTGAGCCTCAGTTGGCAGCCATGTTCTTGCTCCCATTACTCCCACTTCTTCCTTGCCTACCACCTTTGGTGCCCCTTTTCTTTTCCCATTTTGCAACGGAAAATTTGGGCCCTTAGATGTGTTAGCAAGAGCATGTGCTCCTTTCCCATAACTCCTTCCCAGCCCACAGATCATTAAGCAACCGACTAAGTGTAAACTCTGTCTTGCTCCATGATCACATTTACTGAAGTTCTCAAAAGACTTGGGCAAGGTATTGAGGATGATATCGACCTTGGCTTCACTGGCCAATACCTCCTCCCAAGTGATCAAGACTATCCATGAGATGAGTCATGTGGGAGACATGTTCATGGACCAATTTCCTTCTTCCATCTTACACGCCAAGATTTCTCTCATTGTGTGGAGGCGATTGATGATCCGATCGCCAAACTTACTCTCGAGACTTGACCAAATATCGGTCGCGTCTACCATCGATCGATGTCAGGTATGCAAAGCCTTTGGACATAGTAGTCATCATATAGCATTTAACCATATTGTTTGACTTATTCCAAATCCGCTTGACTCTCATTGCTCATTAGTCGATGTGTTAGTAAGGGCATCGGGTTTAGAGATAGTGAGAACAAACACGTGTTCTTCAAATGATAAGAACATATTCCATGTTTCGTTTCCACTCGATAAAATTTGACCGGATAACGGATTTTGTGCGCAGCATATTGATAATCGATTGTAAGAGACATATCTCGAAACGATAATGTAAACACATAAGCATACGATCGCATATAATTCGTGAATAATAATATCAGAACCTTTTGATAAAACAATATTAATTGAAACCTCCAATCGCCCAAGGAATCCACATGCAAGCCACGGCGTGTGGGCGTTTACACATGAACCCCTCGACTGCACTAAAATATACCTTTTAGTCGCTTAATTTCAATCCATGTCAACTTAACCTTATGATAAATGAAATTAACGATTGGACCTTACTGCACCACATCACTATCGCAAGCAGGGACTTGGCGGAAGTTGTACTCGAGGTGATGTCTAACAATGACCACATTTTTAACAATAGAAATGAATTCTTAGAATTGGCATACCACCGGACCATACCGCCCAATTCAAATTCTTTTGTTATCTCATTTTATATCTATCTCTAGAGAACTTATGAAAATCGCACACGCAAGCTTCACGCGTGTGGGCGTTTACACATGAAACTCCACTTCTCAATAGATTTAAAATGTTTTATTTAGAAATCTCATCTAACAAACTTATGATAAACAAGTCAAGCAAGCCACGCGTGTGGGCGTTTACTCACGGTCGTATCACTTTGTTTAGAGATTAAAGGTGGAGGCCTCGACATTTTACTTTGGAAAATTAATATGTCGGGTTGCTTGCTTAGTCTTTTTGTTCAAAAGGTTTGTCCATGCAGATCACGTAATCCTAGCATGCTTGTCAATAGAACTCAACATGTAAAACATGCTCACAGTAATTCTAAAACGTGCTTGAAAACGCGATAAACCTAGCATGCTTACTATGCGCCTTAAATACGTAAAACACTAAAAGGTTTGTCAACGTAATTTAAACATACATAGCATGCTATTGCATAATTTAAACATCCACGACATGAAATGAACGATAAAAATAAAATAAAACGCTCATCGTGGCTCACTCGTGGAACCCGCACTTTCGCCTAATCTATTACATAGAATTGTAAAGCATGAATTAAACTTGAACGGCCTCGCGTGCGGGCACGGACGGATTCGTCAAACCGGATTTGGGCCGGATCGGTGGAACGGGCGGATCGGGCCTAAAATATGGAATCGGGCGAAAAATCGGTTCGGGCCGAAAATTTGGTTCGGGCGGGTTTGGGTCGGGTCGGCCCAAGATGGGCTAGGCAGCAGCTGAGCACAACCATGTGCGCCAGCACCGCCGCCGCCTTCCTCGCACGACCGGGCGTGCTCGCCTCGCGGCCGCCTCGCGGTCACGTGGACGCATCGCGACCACGCCGAACGTCAGCCGAGCCGCGGCCGCCGAAGGGCCGGGCATCCGTCTGAAATCGCACGCCCGCGTCGCCCAGCCGGGCCGAGACCTGTTGAGGTTTCTCCGCTTGCGCACCGTGGTCGGTGAGCCGGGAAAATCACGCGCTTCGAGGTTTCGGCGTGCGATTAGCGTCGAGCCGCGAGCGGACGAGCCTATTTGAGGTTTCCAGCGCGATAACGCGCTGCGCCTCGCGCCGCCGCCGCTGCCCGCTACACCGCCGCGACGATCTGGCGCCGAAGTCGCCGCCTTGCCCGCGTCCGGTGCCCGCCCGCCGCCCTGTCAGCCCGCCGAGAAAACACTTCGACCTGTTGCGACGCGATCGGCGCGGCGCCAGGCGTCTGCGAGTGTGCCGCGCCGCGACGCCGTCCGGCCGGCGCCTGTGTTTCGGCGTCCCTTCGTTATCTCGATTTTCGTGCTTTCGCCTTCGTTATTGCTTTACGGATAAATAAATCTAATCTAACCACGGATTTTCGTGGTGAAAACAAACCCAACAAAACAAAACGAAGCCACTAAGAACGCGGATCCAACAATTAACTATGCGCGCGTAATAATCAAACGTGAATTAATCAACGAGCAAGATTCTCGATCCCGTGCTCGATACCAATGTAGGGAAAACTAGGTTTAGCCTCGCCCGAGGATCTATCTTCGATATTTAATTCACCATACATCGATTATATACATAGACGCGGCTCATATAATTAATTGCAACACGTGGGGTTTTCTCGTGTTTACCTTTGGATCCGCAGGGGTCGAATGGAAAGAACGGATCGAGACTCGTGCTTTGATCTTCGATCAGATCCGGCTACCCAATCTCCAACGTCGAGTGAGGACGATCTATGGAGAATGCTTCGAAAATCACTCCTTTGCTCTCACAATTTTTGAGAAACACTATATGGAGGTGGACGAAAATTGCTTGTTAATAATGAGCATTAACCTTGATTCTATCTCTTACCTTATATTTATAATGCATTACCATAATCCCATAAGGAAAGGATCCATGCATATCCCATAAATATAATAATATCCTTATGGATAAAGAGAATAAAATCCTTGCCTTGTGGAGCAAAGAAGGCTACCGATTTTCCTCTAGCTTAAGGGCTGGATGGGCCACCAGGATCAAATGCAAGGAATAAAGATGGGCCTCAAATAAATTAATTATCTTATGTTCACCTTGAACATAAATTAATTTATAAACATTCGATCATGCCACTAGAGAAAGAATGTCGACTTATCCCTTTATTACCGATGGTGAGTCGGGCTTGCACTTAGACATTACGAATCCCAGATTTAAGATATCGATGTCCATTAATTATTTATAGCAATCTGATCGCTTAAAATAATTAATATCTTTAATTCCTTAAGTAGTACCACTCAACCTTATTATTGTACTTGAGCTAATTCAACTCGCAGGGTTTAGTACAATAAACCTTTGAGCTCCTTGGGGACGCCATCATCCTAAACGGATACGGTGACTGACATGATAACTAGCGTGACATATAAGATCGCCACCACCCAAGATGCGAGAATTGGTTAGAACATATAACCCTCACCCATAACAAGTCAAAGTGATGGTCAAGAACTCATACTCACCTAATACCTTATCGAGGTTTAGATCATCGTAAGTCTCCAGAGATCTTGGTTCTTCACGACGGTCGATGAAGAACACATCTCACCGTGATCCTTCAATACGCCGAGACGCATCAAAGATAGACAAGCAACTAAGTCAAGTCACTTCTTATCTATATCATACTATACCGACAACTCGTCCTCAAGTTGTCTCACCGTGAAACTTTTATATCTCATTAAGCTTGACCAATCATATGCACTCGTGATCTTCTACACACCGTATGATCTAACTTATATATGAGATAAGGGACACGATATATGCAATCAAGTATTCAATTCAGATAGAGATTGTAATAGTGGTAATAGAAACATTGTATACAAGCTCAACTAAAACTCGCTTTCAAGATATAAATCCAACAATTTTTTTTGTAGTGATTGTTAGCTAAAAATTGAAAATCAAATGCTAAATAATATGAACCATAATTAACATGCAACAAAAACTCAAAAAAATGAAATTGAAGTTTTAAGAGAAAAGTTGAATAAAAACATAATACTATAGATAATTGATCTCAAGTGTCTTGAAGCACCAACAAACCCGAAGCAAATAGCTCAAATGTATCACATCGCAACTTTTTCCCTAATATCGTATAGCAGATCATAGAACAAACCCATACATAGCTTTAAAAATCAAGATAGAAAATGTTGTAGATATTTTCTAAGATGTGGAAAAAATATTTTAGCATTATGGCATCATCTTCTAAGTCGCACAAAGATCATGGATCAGCTTCAACAAAAAAATAGATCAGAGCCATAGAAACTTGGAGTAATCACAATATCAAAGAAAATTATGTAATCAATCAAATATATCTAGTTGTTCCAACCAATAAATCTTTAATCAAACTATCATATATATCTAACAAATAAATACACACACCCATGACCCCCCCACACACACACACACACATATATATATATATATATATATATATATATATAAGATTTCCTAAGCCCTAACTTATCGTAATATTTAAATACCACCTATTTTTATAAAAATCAAGAAATTAGTTCTACAAGCCTTGTGCCATGACGAGCGCATCCTCTATTTTACCGGCCAAATCCAAAGCGTCTAAATATTCTGCCGAATTTGAAGACGAATATCCTCACTCATGCCATCGATGAAACCCCCGCCAATTTCGACGCAGGCAGTCATCTGAGCACACGCGTCCCACGCGCTATAAAAGTTCCTCTGAAAAGAGTAGACGTGAGATTTTTATCGTAAAAAAGAAGAAACGATGAATTCGTTATAAAAATTGATGAATCTATCCAATTTTATCTCTCATATGATTCGAATCTGTATTTAAAATTTCAAATTTTATGTTAATAACTTTACCGACGAACTCTAACTTTCGTAACAAATTCATATTATAACGCTTATACATTAAAATTGTTATAGATATATATAGGCGTTGGTTACAGATAAAACTATTTATTAGTTGAGAACTAAGAACCAATCCGATCCTATATATCATGAAATCTAACGTTGTTAATTTCTTCTTGGTCAAAATTGAGATTGACCAAAATGTATAATTTGTTTTGTATATTCAAATTTTATAGCATTGAGGACATTATTATAAATTTAAATTTTAACCTTGCCTCAATTAACCACTCCATCCTCCCGAATTACCGCTCTCTCCGCCATAATTGTGGCGGATGTTTCTTATGCACAACATTCAAACTCACGTGCGTGTAGGAAAACGATGTTAACCCTCGCCCGAGGATCCATCTGGGTGTTTAATTCACCATACATTGATTATAAACCCAGTATGCGTCTATATAATTAAATGCAACACGTAGAGGTTTTCTCGTGTTTACCTTTCGATCCGCCGGGTGGAACGAACGGGATGAACGGATCGAACGGTCGAGACTCGTGCTTTGACCTTCGGGATCGTATCCGGATACCCAAACTCCAACGCCGAGCGAGGACGAGCTATGGAGAATGCACCGGAAAATCACCCGAGCTTTTCACAATTTTCGAGAGTCACAATATGTGATGGCCGAAAATTATGCTTGCAATTTGTGAGCATTAGCCTAGACATTATCTCATACCTTATATTTATAATGCACTACCTTAATCCTATATGGAATGTTACCATAATCCTATATGGAATATTACCATAATCCTATATGGAATATTACCATACTCTTAGGATTATTTCCATACTCTTAGGATTATTTCCATACTCTCAAGATTATTACCATAATCTTATATGGAAAGGATCTATGCATATTCCATAAATATAATTATATCCTTGTGGGATAAAGAGAATAAAATCTTGCCTTTGAGAGCTATAGGGGCGCCGATTTCCACAAAGGTTATCGAACTGGATGGGCCGACCAGGATCAAATGCAAGGAATAAAGATGGGCCTCAAATAAATTAATTATCTTATGTTCACCGAACATAAATTAATTTATAAACATTCGATCATGCCACTAGAAAGAATGTCGACTTACCCCTTTATTACCGGGTTGAGTCAAGCTTGCACTTAGACATTACGAATCCTCGTATTTAAGATATCGAACGTCCATTAATCATTTATAGCAATCGATCGCTTAAAACGATTAATAACTTCATTTCATAAGTAGTACCACTCAACCTTATTATTGTACTTGAGCTAACTCAACTGCGGGGTTTAGTACAATAAACCTTTGAGCTCCTTAAGGGACGCCATCATCCTTAACGGATACTGGTGACTCGACATGATAACTAGCGTGACATACAAGACCGCCACCACCCAAGACGCGGAGAATCTTGGGTTAGAACATATAACCTCACCCATAACAAGTCAAAGTGATGGTCAAGAACTCATACTCACCTAATACCTTATCGAGGTTTAGATCATCGTAAGTCACCGAGATCTTGGTTCTTCATGACGGTCGAGAAGAAGAACTCATCTCATCGTGATCCTTCAATACGCCGAGACGCATACCGGCATAGACAAGCAACTAAGTCAAGTCACTTTTATCTATACCGCAGCTTAAACCGACAACTCGTCCTTAAGTCGTCTCGGTGTGAAACTTTTATATCTCATTAAAGCTCGACCAATCATACGTACTTCGTGATCTTCTACACATCGTATGATCTAACTTATATATGAGATAAGGGGACACGATATATGCAATCAAGTATTCAAATCAGATAGAGATTGTACACTACACTAACTAACAAGAATAAGAAAATAAATAAATAAAAATATAATTTCAATAATAAAATAACACAAGCAAATTTGATGATGTCTTTAATGTTGTACAATAGAAAATCTCATAGGATTAGTGTGGAAGATGAGAGAGAATATTTGAGTTAATCCTAACAATTAATATAAGCTATAATTGAAAACAATAATTATGCAAATCAATTCCATAAATATAGTTATATCTGTTGAAAATACATTGGTGACAAAATTGTCCTCATCATTAATATCATCAATTAAAAATATGAATGGATGTATTTAATTAGTGACCATATCAACTCAAATCAACCATTAGAATTAGTTATCATTTTTTAAATTACTTGTGGTTCTCATTTGATTCATCTCATATATATATAGGGTTGAGTTCTCGTAGTACCCGGTCCCCAGATAGTATGTAGTACTCAATCTAGACCACACATTTTGAACACGTGGACATATCAAAATTTGACACGTGAAAGCCCATTTTTCGCTCAAGGGCAAAATGGGAAGGTGCCCAGCGGGCGCTGGGTGCCCGTCGGCGTTGGTAGAGGAGTCCGCGATCGTTGGGTATCCGCGGGCATTGAGTTTGGGGAGAGCCACAATAAAACACAGATACTGCATACAAAATAACATAACACTGCATTCAAAATAACATGACACTGCATCACATCCAACTGGCCGAGTGCGTGCTGACGCTGGGTAGGGACGGTATAAACCTCATTTTTACCTGATTTATAGAGCCATATTTGTTTAGTTTATAATTGATAAGTGTTCATATGAGCTTTCATTTGATATGTTTATGTTTACCTTGAAAGATATTATGCCGTGTGTATTTCGTGTCATTTTAGCACAGGTTTTGATGTCAAAAAGGTGAATCACGATAAAGAGGAATTTTGGCCCACGACGCATAGAGACATTGTCTTGTGACGAAGACTCGCGATCAAACCATGTGAGGATGGGCGGAAAAGCTTCGCGACTTTCCTTGTGAGTTAGCCTCACGAGCAAAGCTCGCGAGGGCAGACGAACACGCATTAGGAAGGGTTAGCTCGCGACTTTCACTCACGACGAACTCGCGAGCTAACCTCGCGAGGCAATGCGTCCTAGGGTTACATATAGCCGCGGGATGAAGTCAGAGAGGAGACCGCTTTTTACATAACAGAACACTCATTTTCCTTTTTGCACGTTTATTTTCCTTAGAATATAATACTTTTAGTTCATAGCTTTTTAGATTCTTTCTTTTGCATTCCAGTTTCGTAGTTTAGTTTATTCAAGTTCAGAATATTTACGAATTCGAATTGCTACATTGTTCATGGTGGAATCCTACGGTTTTATATATTTAATTTAGTTTATGTTATCTTTATTTAATTCTTGCTTTAGTATTTTAATTATGAGTAGCTAAATTTCGTATTGATCCTAGGATTTGTATGTCTGACTAGATTCGTATGATTTATATGTTGATATTATTTTATCGTCCCATTCATGATTTATGATTCTTGGATTTAATTCTCATGTGTTGGTACCTGATCAATATTGATGCATGCTAGTTATGTGATTGATGTCATGTCGAAATTAATTGCATAATCGATATCTTGAATACATAATACAGATTTTACCTTGAGACCAAGCGGAGATAGGTGAACTGTAGAAGGTTATTCTTTGTGTGCTTTTGGTAACTAACTTACTTCTCTTGAGACCCGACGGAGATAGAGTTTAGGCTAACCTACTACTATAGGCCGTTCTGACGGAAACTGTAGTTACATTAGTGATCCTTTATATGAATATGGATTAAATTGATAAACAGGTTAATATAATTGTATGAATCTGGTTAGGTTAAGTACATCCCTAGGGTCAGTCTTTCATATATGAGTTTATTCCTATTTTATTTGTGTCTAGTTTTATAATCATCTCCCTCGATTTTGTTCACGGATAATAATCAAGATTACGTATAATTATTTGTTGTGTTTTCGAGTTGTAATCCATGTGGATACGATATATATACTTGCTATTTGTACTATCATTTAATTGGTAGGAAATTAAGCGATCAAATTTTGGCGCCGTTGCCGGGGACTGTTTAGATTTCATAGTGATAATTTTCTGAATTGTAGTTATTAATTCAGGTTTTTAAAAATAAAAAATATATATAAAATAGAAAAATAAATATGATTACGTGTTTTACTTGGTTTGATCTAGTTTTTGTCTTGTTGCAAGAAGTATGATAACAAGATCTCAAAGGAAAGAAATCATTCCCTTGGATCTTGAGATTGAAAAATCACGTAAGAGAGAGCGCAGGGAAAGAAGACTGGCAATCCCTAGGGTTAGTCTTTCTTATCTGTTTTATCATCCGTGATTTTATTGTTTTGTTTTATATTTCTGCATGGTTACCTTTGCTTTGGATTTAATTATCTGAAGCCCTAAACCCTTTCAAACCATATTCTGTTGCTTGGATAATGATGAAGGATTAGAGAGTTAGCTTCTGTGTTTTCGGATTGCAATCCATGTGGATACGATACTCGACTTACCTATATACTTACACTTTTTAGTGTTATAAAAGTGAGCGATCAAATTTTTTGCTGCTGTCGAGATTGTTAAGATTACATAGGAATAATTTGACGATTTGGATTTATTAATTCAAGTTATATATTATATTATTTATTTATTTTTGCAAGAGATGAATTATCTCTTTTCTCAGGTAGTATATGTTTACAAGATCTCGCGGACCTCATGAAATATTTTTAGATCCCGAGATCGAAAGCTCTCAAAGGAGAATAGGCAAGAGAAGGGTCGCAAGTTATGGCAAGAGTTTCCAAACTACGTGAGTGCCCCGAGCAAGCTCAAGCAGCTCCCGGCCAAGTATACCGAGATGAACGCCAAATGACGAACATGGGACTCCTTGTCCTTGTTCAAGAGGCTAGCCATTAAATCACATGTATCCACCTCCCACGAAACAGTTCGAGGAGGATGGAATCCGCACAACCCGCACAACGAGATCATCATAATCGTCGTATGCCAACCCCATTACTTTTCAAAGAACATCCGGGAGGTTTCGCTGCTCGAATGTAATGATTCAAGAGGCGAAGAAACCGAGTGTGGAAGAGTCGATACAACAAATAGCGATACTGTAATTCATTTATAAGCGATCGCCGAAAATTACATAGTTGGAGTTCATCGTGACGGCTATGAGCGAACACATGAAAGTAATGGAGAATCAGTTGGTCACCTAGCCGCGGATCCGTAATCATCCCGAGCGAGACGAGGCGAAAGTGGGCTGCAAAGGAACTTCCAATCGAGCTCATGACAACGAAGCTCGCCACAGCAATCAGCGAATTTGCCGAGACTTTCAGCGGTCGCGCCGCTAGCCCAACCGCGATGGCGAAGGTCACATCGGCTAACACGCCTAGCGACGACCAGTGGTCGCGAGGTCGACCGCGAAAAACCTCCAATAGCCGTTATTCGCGCGTGCATATTCCTCCCATGATCGCTATTTGATCACGATCACTGCCTTACACACGCCGCATACTTAGAGGCAATCGACTTGTCGATAAGAACGCGAGAAAGAAGAAGTGGACTCGGCATGGAACTCAGGTGAATCATCCAAGTTTGGAGGCACTTCCACGCCGATGGTGGTCAACGTGAACGCGAAATACAAGGAATTGAAATTTTGGAAGGAAGTCATTGCTACCGTAACGCCAAATTGAACAAGGTATGTGATGGTCTAGCTAAAGACGTTAAATTAGCACTTGTTGGGAGGTAACCCAACGCTTTTGTTTTGTTTTTTGTTTTTTTTTTTTTCGTTTGTGTTGTTTTTTTGTTTGTTTTGTTTTTGCGTTTGTTTTGTTTTTCGTTTGTGTTGCTTTTATCGTGTTTTGTCTTTCTTTTCGTGTTGTGTCTGTCGATCAACGAGTTAAGTGAAGTGTTTTAATCCATGTGGCCAATGACGATAGAATTATTTTGTGAAATTTAATGATAGTGCACATGATATGTTAGAAAATGACACATGAACGACTTGAGATTGCTTAAACTTGTTGTTTTTCACCATTTGCTTAACCCGTGAGACTTGAGCTTCACCGTGTATAAACATCTTGATCAGTTTCTTTTAATTGTGTGATATCATGCATGTGATTCTCTCTAGAACTTACCGTTTTTACGTGTCGAGACCGCAATATGTGTTTTCGAATTTGGAAAGGATAAATGCCATCTTTGTTAACCACATATTCACCCAAACACTAACCCGATGATGTATACCATTTGTCGATTCTTTGAGCTTTTATTAGACTTATTCTTTCGATTAACCGGATGATAGGAGGTGAGGATGGATATGGGAATCAAAAGGGTTGAAATTTTGATGTAGTTATGACGAGAAAAATTACTTTTAGAAATACATACGTGGTGAAGAATAATACATTTGTTGTGAATGATAAACCTATAAGCTCTAAAAAGAAAAGAAAAGCAATGATAAGTTCACTATGTGTTTTGAGCATAAAGGGTCGTTAATCAAAGTATAGGTACCTTATGAGGGATAAAGCGTCGATTTAGCACGTTGGAAAAGAAGAGGAAAATGGACAAAGTCCATATGTGTTGAAAAGTATAAATGGGGTGCTTGGAATATTTTTGAGTCACTTAGCCAAATATTATCCTACCTTAACCAATGTGCCTACATTATAACCTATGAAAAGACCTTTTGATCTAATTTGAACACATTTCGACGCGGTGGAGATATTAGAGAAATGGCAAGCCTATGGTAAGATGTTGCATTGCATTGATCTATGAGTGTATACACGTCCTTAATTTCTTTATGAGTTTGAGTGTATCTCTATATTTTACACACATGCCGTTGTGAGGTTGAATTAAATGAGTTTTTGCCTTCAATTGTTGTTTGTGTTGAGTTGACTAATGTCGTCATGTGCGCTAAATCTTTTGAGCGTTGAGATGTTTCCGAGGCTTATAATGGTTATCCTCTTTGCTACGCTCGTTGATCTTCGTTGTCTTTCATTGCTCGCTTTTGTTTGAGGACAAACAATGCTTCAAGTTTGGGGTGTGATAAATGCGCATTTACTCGCTTATTGATGATATATCAAGATGAAATAGATCTATTAAATGCGTTTATATAGTCGATCTTTATGCTTTTAGCTATTTTTGGAAGATACTGCTCTTGGGGTTTCTCTTTGGTGTTTTGTAGGCTTTTTAGGTGATAATCGATGCATAAGGCAAAGATGTAACCAAATATGATGAAATGGATATGAAAAACATGGATGTGAAAAGTTTACAATGTTAAATATCATCTCGATAGGAGTCCATAGGCGCAAACGGATCGTAATTCGGAGTTCGGACGAGAGAACGCGAGCAAAGTGAAGTCGCGCAGAGTTGGCGACCGACCTCATGCGCCGCGAGGCGGCCGCGAAATCGTCGAGAATGTTTAAGGGGTGCGATTTAGGGTTTTCCTCTACCTATATATATCCCCAAGCTTGCTCCCACGCCCCCAACCTCTCTAAGCACGAATTTGTTCAGTTTTTCTCTAGTTTTTCATATTTTTGCACTTTAGTTTCGATTTAATTCCGTTCTAGCTTTAGTTTATCGTTGTTCTAGTTTAGTTTATCGCTTTGTTATCGATCGGAACGCGTTTTGTCCGATCGCTTTTTTCATTTTCGCTTGGGAATGGATTCAAGACCAACCATTGTTCATCCAACGCTATTATCCGGGTTTTATGCATTTAATTTCCGTTTTTATGATTTATTCGTATTTTATTCCGTTTATTATGTCTAGGTAATTTTCCGTTCTAATCCTAGGGTTTGCATGATTCGATCCTATATGTTGTGATTCACTGTATCGCTATTTACCTTCTAGCATTGATTCATGATTCTTGGTGCTTATTTATATGTGTTAATTTTCGATCAATCTTGATGCATATCTAGTTGCCGATTAATTACGTAAGCGTATTAATTGTCAATCGATCTTGAATGCATGATACGGATAAACCATGAGTCGTAAATGAGATAGGAACATCCGTAGAAGCTTATTCTTTGTGATCTGTTTGGATTTTCTTGTTTTCACCTAGAGACGTAATGATAATAGGAAAACTAGTAATCTACAACCGCAATTGTCGTGAATCAAGTTGTTGGTTATATATGTGATCTTCCATCTTGTCTGCGGATTAAAATTGGCTAATAGGAAGCAGGATAAACATACGTTGTGGATAGGATTAATGTATCCCTGGGTTAGTCTTTCTAACTGCTTTATCATCCGTGATTTTATTGCTTTGTTTTATATTTCTGCATCGTTACCTTTGCTTTGGATTTAATTATCTGAAGCCCTAAACCCTTTCAAACCATATTCATTGCTTGGATAATGATGAAGGATTAGAGAGTTAGCTTACGTGTTTTCTGGATTGCAATCCCACGTGGATACGATACTCGACTTACCTATATACTTACACTTTTAGTGTTATAAAAGTGAGCGATCAATAGACAACCCCAGGCCATGATCGAATGGCCCGGATGGAGGAGATATTAGTCGCAATGCAACGCCGGTGGCGTTCTGTAATCGATGGGCCAAGTTGGAGGCCGAGCACATCCAATACCACTCAACCATATATACGGACCACCCGCGAATCAATTCCAGGTGGAGGATGAGGGCCGGCGCCAATGCTAACAACTTTGAGTTAAAGTGCGCCTCATCGATGTAATCTAAGTGGAGCGGTTTGGGGAGGGTTATCAAGACCCCGATGCACACTTGGAGGCGTTCCTGGATATCTGTGATACGATTAAATGTAATGGAGTGTTAATCGATACCATCCGGATGCGGATGTTTACATTCACATTGAGGAGCCAAGCTAAAGAATGGTTCAAGGGATTGGACAGATCAAGAATCACTACATGAGAGCAGTTATGCGAGAAATTTTTGTCCAAATACTTCCCACATGCCAAGGCTCAGAAGATCATTGCTGAGATCTCCCATTTTTCACAATTAGGAGATGAGTTGTTATTTGAGGCCTGGGAGAGATTCAGAAATCTCCTCCGAAAGTGTCCCCAGCATGGTTTTTCACCTGAGCAGCAAGTGACCCAATTCTACAGTGGACTTAATGCTAACACCCGTAACATTGTAGATGCTTCAGTCGGAGGATGACTGCTCAATAGAGGAATAGATGAAGCGTTGAGAATTATTGAGGAGATGGCATCAAATAGTTATCAGTGGCCAATGGAGAGACAACCGATCAAAAAAGTTGCCGTTGCGGAGCTTGATAACAGATATGATGATCTGTTAGAAAAATTCACGGCACTGCAGAAGGAGTATGAAGCCGATAGAAAAGGGTAGATGATTGTTGCCATGGCGCAAAACATTGAGGAGGCCAACTATGTGAACCAAAGAAGCAACTTCCAAAGGAATCAGAGTGAGAATCTAGCTTATCATCCCAATAATAGGAATCATCCAAATTTCTCTTATGCGAATGCTCAAAATGCTCAGCAACCACCACATGGGTTTGCTGTTAATAATGGGATGATTGTGGGGCCAAAGAAGCCGAGTCTTGAAGATATGATGCTGCAAGTATTGGTGAGCAATCAGCAAATAGCAGTGAGTCACCAACAAATCATGGCTCAGCAAAATATTCAGATCCAACAGATTGGGAACATGCTGAACACTTTGGAGAGCACAGTCAATGCCATCAATAACACTGTTATATTCCTTGGAAAGCAATTGAAGATGGTGGAGAACCAAGTGGGGCAGATGGCCAACGAGAAGTGGGATACCTGCAGGTCAATTCCAAGTATCTTGAGCAAAATCCGAAGAACCATACCTCCAAATCAGTGTAATGCAATCTATTTGAGGAGCGGGACATCATATGAAAATCATCCGGAGAGCCAAGGATAGAAGCAATACAGTGGACGAGTGGAGGTGGGCGAGCGGCGACGAGCCGGAGTTCGCCTCGCGAGCAATCCTCGCAACACACAGTCGCGAGGTTGCCTCGCGAGGAAAAGTGCACCAGAAGCAAAACATTGCCTCACGACCTTGCCTCACGAGGAAGGGTCGCGAAGTAAACTCGTGAAGCCACACAGAGAGGACCTCGCGAGGGAGTCTCACGACTCAGATTCGCGAGAGAAAGACGCGAGCCCTTAGACGCTCCCTCAAGTACCTGCAACCCCGTTTCCTCAACGCCCGGGAAGAAGAAATCTGACGAGGAGTTCACTCGTTTCAGGGAGATGTTCCAGAAAGTAAACATCAACATACCACTCCTTGATGCGCTCAGAAACATGTCCGGATACATCAAATACCTCAAAGATGCAGTGGCGAGCAAAAAGAAGTTGGGAAAATTCGAAAAAATTAACCTTTCTGAAGAATACAGTGCTATTTTACAAAGGAAATTGCCGTTGAAACAAAAGGATCCTGGGAGTTTCGCGTTGGAGTGCGAGATTGCAGAGCATACATTCCCCAATGTATTATGTGACTTGGGAACGAGTATTAACTTGATGCCCTTATCTGTTTTCAACCGCTTGGAGCTTGGAAAAATGAAGCCAACTACGATTTCATTGATGATGGCTGACATGTCAGTATCATATCCTAAGGGAGTAGTTGAAGATGTGTTGGTAAGAATTCGGGATTTTGTTTTTCCAGCTGATTTTGTAATATTAGACATACCTGGATTTAAAAATCAACCGTTAATCTTAGGTTTACTGTTTCTAGCTACTGGTCAAGCTTTTATTGATGTGCAGGATGGTGATCTCATGTTTCGTGTGAATAATGAAGAGCTGAAAATTTCAATCTATGATGCCATCAAGAGTCATGATAGTTCAGAGCATGAGGATTATTATTCGATCACCACTGCCACAACTAGCTTAGTCTCGCACTTGGATGTCGACCGACTAGTTGATAAAGATGCTACAAAGAAGAGTTAGACTCGGTATGGAACCCCAAGTGTTTTGTTTAAGTTTGGGAGGAGCCACTTCCATACTAAGTGGTGGTTTGCAGTAAACGTAAAGTATAGGGGCAAGCACAGATTTGGGAAGAAGTCCGTTGTCAGAAAATCAGATTGATCGAGTAAGAAATGGTCTAGCTAAAGACATTAAAGCACTTGTTGGGAGGTAACCCAATGTTTTTCTTTGTTTTGTTTTCGTTTTTGTTCTGTTTTCGTTTTGCTTGTTCTTGTTTTGTCTTTCTTGTTTGGTTTTGTGTCTGTTTAGGGTTGAGTTGAATGACGAGCAGCCAATGATGAGATTTGTTTTTATTAGAAAATTTGATTGCAACCGATTTTGTGAGACGAAGCATGTTATGATCATTGTGAGTATTGAGCCTTTGAGAACTTGATCACATGTTTGAAACCCTGTGAGACTTGAGCTTTGATCGTCATATCTTTTAGACTTGTTTCTTCGTGTGAATAGTTTGAAATAACATGTGTTTCTCTAGAACTTGTTCTGGATCTTTTTCGAGGTTGCATTGATGTGCTTAGAATTGAGAGATGATATTAGGCATTCCTTTCTTAGCCTATATACTATCCAAACACTAACCTGTTAAGCATTTTATCTTTTAATGAGCCCGTTTAGCCTATCTTATTCTTTCATGTAGCCGTGGGTTGGGTTATGTAGAATGTGATGTTTGGTTGCTTGAATTAAGGGTTGAGAAAAAGAAAGAAAAGAAAATAGATGTTGAGAAAGTGATAATCAAAAATAGTTGTTTACCCATATAAGTTAAAAAAAAAAAAGTTTACACAAGTGTGCGAAAAAAACATAAATGGGTAAGTAGCTAGAGCGTGGGATGAGTATACCACTTAGATGAAAATTATTGAGTTCTTAGAGAAAAAATGACTCTTTGGTGTGAAGTATTGAAATGAATTATGAAAATTTTGGAATTGTGTCTTGTGATACTTATTGTGTTTTTCATTATGGAATTATGAGTCACTTAACCTAAATATATCCTACCTGACGACCCTCCGGGACCTGTCGTAGGAGGTCCTAGAACGCGTCAAGATACATTTATAATCTCCTCCAACTTGAACACATAGTTCCGTATATGGCAAGTTAAGGGGTCAAACCCAAGAGAGCTGGTTGTGTTGTTACTCGAGTTGTCACAGTTTGAGTAGGAGGTTGCCTAGAGGGCAAGGTGTCAGTCAGGCTGACGGTCTCAATAGAGATGTACTAAGAGATAGATCTTGAGCAGAAAGTAAAGCTGGAAACTAAACACAAGATAAAAGATTAAATGACAAGTAGTTGGGCCAAGGGTTCCACATGTTGAGATATTGGTCAAGGTGTCGGTCATAGGTTCAAGGGTTTTCATCAAGAGTGTACGTCGTTGGTTAAAGGTACCAAGGGGTAGGCGCCCTTTTAGGTTGTCACGTACACTAGGATCCCCAGCCCCAGTTTGCCCGTAGATTTTAGGACGAATTACAGAGGCTCCCTGCCTTGCCCCCTTGCCAAGACAGTCCCCAAAATAGGTTATCCCGCCCCAACAGCTTGACTCACTAGACAGCCCAACTAGCCACAGCCGGTCCAAGGGAGTGGCTTGCAGCCCTTTGCCCAAGGCCGACGGCTACAATCACCCACTCCAGTCGTATTTCTTGGGATAAGGAGACACTCGATGTCTTACTCCGGCTATTGCTTGTAGCTATCCCTCCCCCAAGGCTACCGGCCGAGTTAACGCTCAAGGAAAGGACTAACATGTGTATAAAGACCTAGAGCTTCGGGAACACCCACTCAAGGTTCTAAGGACGTTTAGACCTCACGACTCTCATGACTTTGACTCAACGTGCTTCACCCCGAGCCCAACCAAACCGACTACTCACGCATAATCGACATAAACATAAATGCAACAACCAAGAACATAAAAGAAACCATACTTGAATCGATAATCAAACTGAAATTAAAGGCAGTCTCTGCCAAGCAGGTTCTCGAGCAGAGGTCATAAATACATAAAATAAGTTTTTGCCCGTAGGACTTGTTTCTTCCTCACCAATCGCTCATGAAAGCAAGAGAAATAAAACAGATAGGTTGCAGAGAGAATTTGGGACTGATGCTCTTCACTCCCCACCGAATGTGTGTCTCGAATAATTGTTGAATCATACGTGGAGTTGTTATGTTGGAGCCTAAGTGCACTCCCTTTTTCTTGGTCGCCGCACGTATCTCGAGGCGGCAGGTGGAGGTCCGTAGTCATCTCCGGTCGGACACCGACAGTGCTCCTCCGCTTCGATCCCGTGTTTGTCTCATCTCGGAAATTGCAGTTTGACCTTTCCCTTTCGGCAAAAATCAGCGGTGGCGGAAGGACCTAGCCGAGAATCTTCCCATTTGCGCAAGTCTCGCCAAAGATCTTGTCACGTGTCTCCCAGTGCATCGACTTTACCATCCGCCCACCGCGTCCTCCTCGTCCTTTTCCCTCTCTTCCTTGTCTCGATTATCTTCTTGGCTTCACGCCACTCGTTGATCGTGCTCGGCTCCCATGCGATCTGATGTCTTGGCAAGATGTCAGAATGCTTTGCCAAGATAGTCTTTGGGATTTTTACCTCTCTCACAGGAGGTGGCACGATCTTGCCCAAGGTCCGTCTCAACCCGCAACATCCCAAGTGTGTCATCCCAGCACACAAACACACGCAAAGAACACACACAAAATGCACTCTTTCTAGGGCAAGGACTACCCCAAAAAGAGCACGAAAAACGGGCTCATCACACTCACACACTTGAACCACGATTGTCCTCAAGCGTGCAAGCGTTCGTTGCCCAAAAAGAAAAAACAAACACACAAACAACACACGCAAAAACTAGCAAGGATAAGATGAAAACATAACAAAGTCAATCCGGCATAGGCGATTAATCTGACTATGTATCAAGGTTAATCAAGATCGGGGCAAAGAAAGTTTGTGAAGATCCTCTCAAGCACTAAAACTCTCTGTGTTTAGGGTTTTCACGCTCAGTGATGACTTGATCAAGGATGTGCCAAAGGCTTGCCTGCCGTCTACTGTCTCTGCCCTATACCTTGGTCAAAGTTCTCTATCCTTAGGTCTTTAGGGTTGCATTGAGTGACTTCTTGGCTAAGTAGGAAGTATTTAAGCTTTGGGTAAGGTCGTCTTGACTTAGGTCTTGGGCAGAATATTTTCCCATTTCCCTTGGCAAGATACTTACAGGCCTGAGCACATTTTATATTTTTGGGGGAACTACTTTTTCTTTTTCTTTTTATATTTTTTAAACGTTGTTCCCCCACCTTTTTTTCTTTTCTACACATTTTGAATTTAAGCTTATTATGCCGGTGTCAAGGCAAGGCATCTAATGTTTGTGTTTGCCCAAAATGATGCCCAAGACATATATATCCCTCCCCTATTCTTCCTCTCTCAAATCCCAGGTCAGGGAAGAGCACAAGGTAATTTTAAAAGAAAACGAATAGCTCAAAGGGGGCTTGCAAAGGATACATACATCCGGGTTTATGTTCATTGTTGACCATAGTGATACCGTCTTTTCTAAGCACATTTTGTATGGCACGTTTTTCGAGAAAAGTCAAAGGTTGACTTTTTATTTCGGTGATCGCGATCGTCACGAAACCTCGAGCGTTGTGAAAAGTGTCTTATATAATTCATAGACACTAAGTATGCGTGTTTTCGACCACCCATGAAGGTTTCGCACTCGGGGAAGTTATCAAAACCGGACTTTTCATTGGTCTTTTAAAGCATATCTTGTTTATAGTCGTTGTGTCCGTATTTTATTTCGTGTCCATGGGTACCAAGTTTGCAAAATTTGAGTCCGTTTGCAAAGTTCGTCGCTTTTGCGTTTTCGAAGAGGGCAGGCAAAGCTGAAATGCTGTGCCTCCCCTTTCCTATAAATAGGAGGCTAGGGCCTTCGGTTTCAACGTTCATTTTCCTTCGTCTCTGTGTTTACGGAAGAGCGAGCAGCTCCAGTGCTGCTGGCGAAGTCACTGGAGGAGTGGGGATCGGCAGGGAGGCTCAATGGCGCCATTCTTGTTCCGCCGAGCCACCACCGCCGATCAACCTCCCCGACAGCCCCTGCTTCTGTTTTGTCCTTTTCTTGTTTTGATTCCGTCTTTTAGTAGATCGTATAGCATAGAACTCGGGATTCTAAAGGGACGAGGCGAGGAAACGGCCGGAGGCTGGCCATTTCGACCAAACCGCCGCCGCCGCCCATTACCGCCGCCGTGAGCCTTGTTGGTCGCCGTTTGGTGGCCGACGGGCCCTTTAGCTACGGGTCCTTTAGGTTTTGAGTTCCGGCTATCATTCTACTAAAGTACCGATTCCGCTTTTTACGCTTTTTCGCGTTTGGCATGTCGGGATGTTTTCCGTTGCTTGAGTTTTCTAAAGGAAGTACATGCCGGGTTATCCTTTTTCAACGTGGTTTGTCATTCCATGTTCGTCGTTATGCATATTGCTTATGTTTCCATTTTCATGCATCGATTTTGGATGGTTTATCCTAGATCGAGGATAGGCATCGATTTTGAAGCTTCTTCGCTGCTAAGATTTGAGTCAACTTGCATGCATGTATATTTTGAAAGTACCCTATTATAGATCTTGATGCCCTGAATATATTTCCCTTCTGCATCGAGTTGATTTGAAAACCCGGAGAGTGCCAAATGTGGGTTTGAAAGTCGAAAACCTAGTTTTTCTCGATCGTCGTTTGGATCACGATGTTGCTTTGCCTTGTGGAAAGTGACCCCAAAAGTTGTTCCGTCTTGTTACGGTACCTACCGGTCACGATCGGTGAAGTCATCGGATCCGTAGATATCTCCGGTTGACGTTTTAAATGCATTGAGTTGGGTTATATATGCTTATTTTGAGTTATTTACTCGATATTTCAAAATAAAACATATGCGTCGTAAAATGTTTTGGTGAAGTTATTACTGTTCTCTGATCCGAGTTATGGTTCTATCATGGTTGTGCACGGATCTCTATTCGATGGGTTGATCACCATCTTGAGTATTGATCGTGAGGATAGACCCAGAACACGTGGTTATGGTTACGAAGGGGATAGACCCGGAAGTCCACACGGAAATGGTAATGAGGTGGTTATGGTTACGACGATTGACCCACAAGTCCACACCGAGTTAGCCGGTTGGATACGTTAGGGCATGGGCCGATTGGATATGTTCGGCCGAATGAATGAGATGTGATGGGTGGCGGGATACGTTCCGAAATGTGGTTCATGGTTCTATGATGAGAACAACAATAATAACGGATCGGTATCGAAAATGAAAAATCTATTTTGCTTACTTAGAAGTGGTTACGTTTTAAAACCTTCTAAGGTAAGTGCTCGAACACTGCATCATGATTCTTTTGATTTATGATAAAACCCGGTGAGTGCGCTAGTACTCACCCCAAACTCTTTCAAATCTTTTCACGGATGGAGGAGGCTAGGCAGGCGGCGAGGGTGGGCTGCGAGTTCTTCATGCTATGCTTCTGCGATGTTGTGTTATATAAGTACTACGATGTTGATGTATTCTTGTCCCTTATTTGCTTTTACGATTGGGAACAAGATTTGTTATGTTATTCTGCTGTGAGTCTCGATATGAGCATGCTATGTGGTTGACCGGTTTAGTTGACAGGATGAAATGCTATTTTGCTTTCTTGCATTACTTATAATAAATCAAGATCACGTCTATCAAAGTTATGGTATCGATATTATTACATTGGTGGATTGTTTGTACACCCCTCCTTCGGATATGTCCTAGTTATAGAGGAGATGCTGCCCGATTTCATGGTCACATCTTCTTATCGTGTATGTTATATGTATTCCCCCCCTTCTTCCCCGCTTCTTAACCCCCACCCCTAATCACACCTCGGCATCCGTGCCTTCCCTCGGGAATTGGGGTGTGATGACAATGCATCGAGCAATGTTCTTGGCATCTAGTTTTTATAATTGTTTGATATCAAAGCAGTTTATTTGCTTTATATCATGCATGTTCTTGAAATTGAGTGTTTAGAACTTTTCCTTCTAAACTGTTCATCAGGTACAGCTACCCTCAGCTCACCGTCAGTCCGCCTCCTTTCAAAAAGTGGATGAGGTATGTGTTTATTTGTTGGTGCTTTATGTGGTTACGTGATGCTTGATATGATCTTGGTTTCATGTGCTTTGGCATGGTAAGAGTTTACGTGAAGTAAACATGATGTGGATGAGATGTGGTTGGATGGAGATGTGGATGTGGAAGTGATTGTTGATGGAACAAAAAGGCCTGTGTGGCTGTGATATGAAAATCGTTTATATGATATGATGTGATTAATGTGATCACGTATGGTTGATGTAAGTCATGTGTTTACATAGCAATGTATTGTTGATTGAAAATCTTGTTTATTTTGATAAGCGAGTGCTTGAAAGTGAATCTGATTTGCTTACGTGATTATTATGATTAATATCGATATTGATATTGATATGTGTTGAAATGAACATGTGTTTGAGACATGATTACCCGGATAATTTGAGGCGAGAAAAAGGAAGCGTGAATATTTGTTGTTATGTTGATAAACTAACATGTAGGTTTATGGATATTGATGGTCCGGACAACGTTAGTTAAGATCCCAGGATGGATGAGCGGATCCGTAAGTTCGAGAATGTACCGGGAATGTCCATGAGCCGTTGGGAGTATTTAGGGAGATTTGTTGGATTTTGGAGAAAGATCAGAGGCGGTGGGAAAATATCGAATATGAGGCTTACTATCGGTTGTGAGAGGCTACCAGCGGGTTGGCGGCCGTGGGCGAAAGCAAGGATACGTGATGTTCGGGACGGGATCTATCACCGGGCACCTTACCTTGGATTTCACGAGTTATTTGCTCGAGTATGGAGCGGTACCATCGAGGAGGATGTGATAGCAAGGCATGTTCGAGGACCAATCCAGTTGATGATAGGGATGATGTTCGAAGAGCCTTTAGGAGAGCATCCATCGCTCGAGACGATCACCGATGCATCAAGATACACCGGTCACTACACCTCCATCTCGATCCTCACTTTCAGACGGACCGAGAGCGATTTTGAGGCGAGGAACCTCCGGGCGAGAGATTGTCCATCCGGCCGGCGGGAAAGAGGCCGGGATCGGGATTTTCGTGCCACCGGCGCATCGGTTGGCATCCGAGGAAGGAGACTCAGGAGGAGGAAGACCCGGAGGAGGATGAGGAGGGCAATGAGGACTCGAGGACCCGGTGATCCATATAGCCGATGACTACGATGAGGTCGGGCATGTTGAGGAAGGCAAGCGCGAGAGCGAGGACTCGGGCACATCTTTCACGACACTCGAGCGATCGGGGCCTGCGGCTTGGATGGGATCATACCCACGAGGCTTGCATCCATGCGGATCGCTTTTAAAGCGGCGGCCAATTGACCACGATAGGAAGAGAAAGAGAGGATGAGGAGGCGAGATGGAACGGCTGGGACGAGCGGAGTAGTGGGCGGATATGGAGGGCGAGAGATCTAGGTAGTCGGTGTATGCGGTGATAGTCGCATGATACTGCTAGAAGCATGGACGAGCGGCATCTTTTGTGATAACGGGTCGATTCTTTTGCTCATGTCGACCTTTTGGTGACATACCTTGATCTTGTATTTTGTGATCCTTCATGGACCTGAATATTCTTGATACTACTTGTCTATGACGGGATGTTTATGTTTTGATGCTTATATGTGATATGAGCTATGCCGTGATGATGTATGATCGATGTGATGTGTGATGATAATGTTATGTGAAATGCATAACGATGATATGTTGATGTGATTGCATGATTATATGTGATCGTCGTGATATGTGGTATATGTGATATGTGATATGGGTGATGATATATGTTATGCGATGATACCGGTTATCTATGCGGCGTTTCTAATGTTTCAAACGTCGATGCGAGAATGCCGGAACAAGGAACGGAGAAACAATAACGTGGAAGAAGCCGGGAACCACCTTTGGTTCAGTGACATGCAATCGGCAGTTTTCGCGGCGAGAATCCCCCGTTCGGCGGTCTCGCGAACCGATCGCGCCGAAGCGGATACGATCCACGAAAGGATCTTGAATACATCGGCCGCGAAGCGAGAAAAGCTGAATGCGCGATCTTTCGGCTAATCGATGAGGCTGATTTACGGTGGGAATCGTGAGAAGGACTCTAACACCGGGGCGGTGGGGAAGGTATCGTGGGAAGATTTCAAGGAAGAACTCATGGAAAATGCGTGCTGGCGTTTATAGGCGGAGAAGGCAAAGCGAGTTCGGAATCTTCGTCGAGGAGAAGGGCGGTCACCGAGCACGATCGCTCGTTCAATCGTCCCATCACGTTATACTACGTGCACTGGTTGGCATTGCCGGGCGAGCGAGGTTCAGAGAGGACTCCGACCGAGATCGAATTTCACTCGTCGATCGGGGAGATCGGCGTATCGCGATCCTTGAACCGGGCTTTAAACATTGAGTCAATGTTGCCCGGGAAAGAACAATGCCACCGGACAGCCGGTGGCGGAGGAAGAGGTAAGAGGAAATGGGAAGATCGAGGAAAGGCAATCGGGTGTTCCAGGGAACAGGCGGTCAGTGATTCCAAGGAATCAAGGCATTCAAGTGAGATAAAAGCGACCTTGGGAAGGAATTTCCAACCCATGCGGCGGTGTGGAAAAACTTGGTGCGAAATGCCAAAGGAATCATTTCGCGAGTGCGAGCAAGGTAGCACCGAGTGTTATCGTTGTAAGAAGTCGGACATTACGCTCGAGATTGTCCGTTAGGAGGCCAACAGTGCAGCCGCCAAGAAGGCAACATCCGGCTGCAGAGGCGGAATCGAGCTCATGAGGACAAACAACGGAGGCGGAGGTCACCTAGGCCGACAAACCAAAGGCCACCGCAACAAGCAAGGGTGTACGCCTTGAATCGACGAGCAGCTCAAGCTCCCGAAATCTTGCGGTATAATCCATATGAGTGATATACCCGTTGTCGCTTTGTTTGATCTGAGGCCTCACATTCTTCGTTTCGAGAATCGCGTGTGAGAGGTTGGGTTTGGTACCCAAGAAATCACAGTACCACAAATTAGCATCCCGTCGAGAAGTGCTAAAGGCAAAAGAGATTTGCCAGAACCAGGAGGTAGAAATCTGTGAGCAGAAGGTCCTTGTCAATTTGCATGTCATCGGAATGGAAGATTTTGATGTCATCTTTGGCATGGATTGGTTGGAAAAGCACATGGCAACTATCGTTGTCTCGAGAAAGTTGCTTTTCGAACAGCGAAGGAGTAAGTTTGTTTCCACGGCATAGGATGGGTGTTTGCGTGCCAATGATCTCAAACCTTGAAAGGCGGTGAGGATGATCGAGGAAGGAAGCTGTCGAACTTTCTTGGTGAGTTTGACGAGGGGCTCCAAGAGCGCATAAGCGATTGCAAGAGGAGCGATGGTGTGTGAATATCTGGACATGTTTCGAGGACTTGCCGGGTTTACCGCTGATAGACAAGTGGAATTCACTATTGATGCGGAACCAAGCGGCGCTTGATATCAAAACACCGTCTGAATGGCACCTAAAAATAGCAATAAGCGAAAGCGCGATTCACGAGGCTGTTGGATCTAGGTTTTATCCGACCTAGCGTGTCGCCGTGGGAGGCGCCCGATTCTGTTAAATCAAGAAGAAGGATGGGTCGATACGGATGTGCATTGACTAGAGAGCTGAATAAGTCGACGATCAGAATAGATATCCTCTTCCAGGATCGGCGATCTGTTTGACCAGCTCAAAGGAGCAAGTGTCTTCTCTAAGATCGATTTGAGGTCGCTACCATCGGTGAAGATCGGGAAGGAGGGCGTTGCGAACCGCGTTCGGGGACGAGGTATGGGCACTTCTGAGTTCATCGTGATGCCGTTTGGTTTGACCAATCGCCGGTGATCTTCATGGATCGATGAATCGAGTTTTCCATCGGTATTTGGATAGTTTCGTCTTGGTTTTTATCGATGATATTCTCATCTATTCCAACAATGCGAGTTGCATAGAGAACACCTCATGCGTTCGCTCGAAGCATTCTGACGAGAGGTTGTATGCCAAGTATAGTAAGTCTGAGTTTTGGCTCAAAAGTGATGTTCCTTGGACACATCGTGTCTGCGAAGGAATCAAAGTCGACCAGTGAAGGTTGAAGCGGTAAATGGCGGAAGGTTCCGACTAATGCTAATGAGGATCGAAGCTTTCTAGGCTTGGCGGATATTATAGACGTTTCATCGAAGGGTTTTCGAAGTTGGCAAGGCCGATGGCGCAAACACTCGAGAAAGGGATCAAGTTTTCATGGTCGAAGCTTGTGAAGCAAGTTTCAAGAGTTGAAGAAGAAACAACCGCGCTCGGTGTTAGCCGTGCGGAAGGAAGCGATGGGTTTGTGGTCTACAACGATGCATCCAAGCTTGGTTTAGGTTGCGTTCTCATGCGAGCAGGAAGGTTATAGCTACGCGTCTCGTCGATTAAAACCGCACGAGTTGAACTACCCAACTCACGATGCGGAGTTAGCAGCGATCGTTCATGCGTTGAAGATTTGGAGCACTATCTCTATGGAGTTAAGTGTGAGATCTTCACGGATCACAAGAGCCTCAAGTATTTCTTTGAACAAAGGAGTTGAACATGAGGCAAAGGAGATGGCTGGAGTTGGTGAAGGATTATGATTGCTCTATCAGTTATCACCCGGGGAAAGCCAATGTTGTAGCAGATGCTCTTAGTCGCAAGTGGAGAGCGAAGTTGGGATATCTTCTCACGCAAGAGAAAGAGCTTATTCGAGATTTCGAGAAGCTCAACCTGGAAGTGATTCACCCACCGGAATCAGTGTAAGGATTCGTCGTAGCTTTGACAGCTGAACCGGATCTGAGAGAAGCCATCGTGAGCGCACAACGAGGAGACGAGTTCTTGGAAAAGATGTGTTTGAAAGCAAGGCTAGAAGATAACAAGGGTTTCACAGAAGCGAAAGACAACGCGCTACTATTCCGAGGAAGGTTATGTGTGCCACTCAATAGGGAATTAAGAGATAAAATCATGAGTGAAGCTCATGAGGGCGATATCTGACTCATCCGGGAAGCACCAAAATGTCTGAGAGACCTTAAAGGAACTTTTGGTGGGAAGGATGAAAAAGGATGTAGCAGCGTTTGTGGAACATTGTTTGACTTGTCGCAAGTGAAAATTGTACATCAGCGTCCATCGGGTTTGTTGCAACCGCTACCAATTCGAGTGAAAATGGGATCATATCGGTATGGATTTTATGGTGAGTTTTCAAGGTCGTGAGAGAAACACTATATGGGTTATCGTCGATAGGCGATGAAGTCGACTCATTTCTTACCGATTCGGATGACGTCACGGGTTAGATAAGCTTGCTTTCGACTTTACGTTAAAGAAATCGTGCGGTTACATGGTGTGCGGTATCGATTCGTCGGATCGTGACCGAGGTTCACGTCGAGGTTTTGGAGGAGTCTGCAGGAAGCCATGGGACCAAGTCGAATCTTAGTACAACATTCCATCCTCAAGCGGACGGTCGATCGGAAAGGGCGATTCAGGTTTTGGAAGACATCTGCGGCGATCGTGGCAGCAGAGGAGGGAATTGGGAAGAGATACTACCTTTGGTGGGTTTGCTATAACAGCTTGATTATCGAGGCCACCATAGAATGGCTCCCTATGAAGCGTTATGCGGAAGGAAGTGTCGATCGCCACTTTATTGGGGACGAAGTGGGCGAGAGGAAGATGTTAGGACCGAGATGGTTCAGCAGACGGTCGAGGTTATCGATCGATCAGCGAAGGATCGAGGAAGCTCGGGGCGAGGCGTAAGTCCTATGCGAGACAAGCGTCGTCGGATCTTGATTCATGATCGGAGATCGTATTTTCCTTAAGGTTTCCCCGATGAGAGGATTCGTTCGTTTGGAAAGCGAGGTAAGTTCGACCGAGGTTCATTGGACCTTCGAAGTTCTTGAGAGAATAGGCCCGTTGCTATAGGTTAGCTTTCCGCCTAGCATCGGAGATGTTCATGGCGTGTTTCACGTTTCTCGGTGAGAAAGTCGTGTTCGACCAAAACACGTGATCAAGCATGACAAGTGGTTCTTGCTCGGGATCCGAGTTACGAGGAGAGACCGGTGGCTGTTTTGGAGCGAAGTCGAGGAATTAAGGACAAGCGATTCCGTTGGTGAAGGTGTTGTGGAATCACCACGGAGGAGGAAGCTACGTGGGAGTTGGAAGACAAGTTCGGGCTCGATACACGAGTTGTTTTCTCCACGTGTTTGAAATTTCGGGACGAAATTTTTCTAAGGAGGAGGATGTGATACCCGTCTTTTCTAAGCTTACATTTTGCATGGCGTTTTGAGAAAAAGTCAAAGGTTGACTTTTGTTTGAGGATCACGACCATCACGAAACCTCGGGCGTTGTGAAGAGTGTCTTATGATGAATTCATAGACACTAAGTATCTGTGTTTTCGACCACCCATGAAGGTTTGTACAGGGAAGTTATCGAAAACCGGACTTTTCATTGGTCTTTTAAAAGCATATCTTGTTTATAATCGTTGTGTCCCGTATTTTATTTCGTGTCCATGGGTACCAAGTTTGCAAAATTTGAGTCCGTTTGCAAAGTTGCGTCATTTTGCGTTTTGAAAAATGGTCGCTTGCATGCGGCTGCTATGATCCTGCTTTTCCTATAAATAGGAGGCTAGGGCCTTGGTTTCAACGTTCATTTTCCTTCGTCTCCGTGTTTACGGAAGAGCCGAGCAGCCTGTGCACGCCTGGAAGCCTGGAGGAGTGGGGATCGGCGGGGAGGCTCGTGGCGCGCCATTCTTGTTGCCGAGCCACCACCGCCGATCAACCTCCCCGTAGCCCGTTTTCTGTTTTTGTCCTTTTCTTGTTTTGATTCCACCTTTTAGTAGATCGTATAGCATAGAACTCGGGATTCTAAAGGACGAGGCGAGAAACGGCGGGGGCTGGCCATTTCGCCAAACCGCCGCCGCCGCCCATTACCGCCGTGAGCCTTGTTGGCGCCGTTTGGTGGCCGACAGGCCACCTTGGCAGCACGGGTCCTTTAGGTTTTGAGTTCGGGCTATACATTCTACTAAAGTACCGATTCCTTTTCGCATTTTTCGCGTTTCGCATGTCGGGATGTTTTCCGTTGCTTGAGTTTTCTAAAGGAAGTACATGCCGGGTTATCCTTTTCAACGTAGTTTGTCATTCCATGTTCGCCGTTATGCATATTGCTTATGTTTCCATTTTCATGCATCGATTTTATATGGTTTATCCTAGATCCGAGGATAGGCATCGATTTTTGAAAGCTTCTTGTTTGCTAAGATTTGAGTCAACTTGCATGCATGCATATTTTGAAAGTACCTATTATAGGTCTTGATGCCTCGAATATATTTTCATACGCATCGAGTTGATTTGAAAACCGGAGAGTGCCAAATGTGGGTTCGAGAAAGTCGAAAACCCTAGTTTTTCTCGATCGTCGTTTGGATCACGATGTTGCTTTGCCTTGGGAAGTGACCCCAAAAGTTGTTCCGTCTTGTTACGGTACCTACCAAGTCGATCGGTGAAGTCATCGGATCCGTAGATATCTCCCGGTTGACGTTTTCGTCTGTTCAGGTTGGGTTATATATGCTTATTTTGAGTTATTTACTCTGATATTTCAAAATAAAACATGTGCGCCGTAAAATGTTTTGGTGAAGTTATTATCGTTATCGATCCGAGTTATGGTTCTATCATGGTTGTGCACGGATCTCTATTCGTGGGTTGATCACTATCTTGAGTATTGATCGTAAGGATAGACCCAGAACACGTGGTTATGGTTACGAAGGGGATAGACCCGGAAGTCCCACGGAAATGGTAATGAGGTGGTTATGGTTCGACGGAGTTTGACCCAAGTCCACACCGTAGTAGCCGGTGGATACGTTCGAGCATGGCCATTGGATATGTTTGGGCGAATGAATGAGATGTGATGGGCTGGCGGGATACGTTCGAGCCGTGGTTCATGGTTCTATGATGAGAACAATAGTAATAACGGATCGGTATCGAAAATGAAAATCTATTTTGCTTACTTAGAAGTGGATTTACGTTTTAAAACCTTCTAAGGTAAGTGCTCGAACACGGCATCATGATTCTTTTGATTTATGATAAAACCCGGTGAGTGCGCTAGTACTCACCCCAAACTCTTTTAAATCTTTTCACAGATGGAGGAGGGTGGGCCAGGCGACGCCGAGGGTGGGCTGCGAGTTCTTCATGCTATGCTTCCCGATGTTGTGTTATATCGCACTCGATTTTGATGTATTCTTGTCCCTTATTTGCTTTACGATTGGGAACAAGATTTGTTATGTTATTCTCACGTGAGTCTCGATATGAGCATGCTATGTGGTTGACCGGTCTAGTTGACGGGATGTAATGCTAATTTGCTTTCTTGCATTACTTATAATAAATCAAGATCACATCTATCAAAGTTATGGTATCGATATTATTCATTGGTGGATTGTTTGTGCACCCTCCCCTTCGGGATATGTCCTAGTTATAGAAGATCTTGCCCGATTTCATGGTCACATCTTCTTATGTATGTTATATGTATTCCCCTTCTTCCCCGCTTTCTAACCCCACCCCTAATCATACCCGGCATCCGTGCCTTCCTCGGGGAATTGGGCGTGACAACCATGGCTATGAAAAGAAAGCCAAAATCGTCCGAGCACTTAGACTCACAGTAGGTTGGGCTTTGATCAAGACAACGAGCAAGTTCCGGCCAACCAAGTCAAGTATCGATATCACACGTAATAAAAATCATGCTTGCAATGATAAAGCATATAGGCTCAATTTCTCACAGGTGTACATGCTATGCCCCTTTTCCGTCATACTAACCTTGTTGAAACAAGCTAAACATGTATTACAAAGCCTATGTCGAGATCATAATTATCATGCTCATCTCAAACGTGCTGGTCAACACACACAACAAAAAACAGGGAGCCCTCCCCACTCACACAGTTTGCTTGTGGTAAAGTGTTAGACTGAGAATGGTCCCCGAAAAACATAAACATACAAACGCACAACAAACAAACACGAAAAAAAAAAACAAAAAAAAACAAAAAACACAAACAAAAAGGGAGGAAAAGCTTAGGGGGATGCAGGTGGGTACCTGAATCCCTTGTGGGTGAAAAATACGAGCTGGGCGGTCTGGATCTCAGTTAAGGTTTCTTGTATTCTGGCGAGGGCGGCTTGAGTGTCGTCTTGGGCGAGCTCATGATGTTCTTGAAGGTCCGCCTTGCCTTAGCCTTTGAGTGTGCTAGCTTGGTAACCGCCTCTCAAGCTCACGCAAGATGGTGAGCTTGCCGTCCTTGTCTTCCACTATCTGAGCATCTTCTTGGCGCCTTCAAGTCAGCGCCTCTCTTTCGGGGTCATGGCAAAGTCGGGGCGAGCAGATCGTTCTCCTTGGCAAAGTTGGTGGCAGTGGCACAAGGAGAGCCTCTGCTTGCTCCCGCCCATTATGCTCTTCATGTGCGAGATGGCAAAGGCTACAAAGTTGAGCCTTATCCTCTCGTGCATCGCCTGGAAGGATGTCTGACTCGTTCTTTGACATCGTCGCGCTGCTGTCATTCTTGCCAAACCGGTTGTAGGAGAGGATCCGATGGCACACCTGCATGGCCGGGTCCTTGAGAGCGGTCCCCTTGGCGTCACACGATTTGAACTGTGCGTCATCTTTCCTGACCAACTTTGACCAGATCCCCGACCATTTTCCATCCGTGAAATTGGGCACCACCTTGACTGCCCCCTTGTAACTTGCCCTCTTGACCTCCATCAACGTTACCATGTTTAAAGCTTGGTTGAGCTCGTCAACCGTGAACTCTCTGCTCCCCGAGGAGTGTGAACTGTATTCCCACTGGCACTCCCTTGTCGTGGTCGATGTCAAGATTTTCGTAAAACTCATTCACTAAATGCGCGTAGACTGTGGTATCCCATTCAAGAAACTTTCCCCACCCGATTCCTTTAAACAGCCGTTCGACGTCCTCCTTGACACGCAGTTGCTCGAGGAGTGCAGGCTCCAGTCGCTTGGGCACCACCATCTCCTTGTTCTTGGCGAGCTCCTTGGCGCTGACAGTGTAAGCCTTCCCTCGCCTCGACGAGCGTGTCATCATTTTTTCCTTCTTCGCCGGTCGTTCTTCAGTGAGGAAGACGTCTTCTTCCTCGATCTCTTCCGCTGGGTTTTTCCCTTCATCTTAGTCTTCTCCAAGCGCGTCGTCGGAGCTTCTTTCCTCGAAGACCTCCTTCTCCTCCACCACCTTGGTTTTCGTGCCGGTGGACCCAGTGTGAGAGGGAGTCGACGGTGTCTTCTTTGAGGTGGAGGTGGCAGGAGTCTCCTTCGTCTTTTTCTTTTCGGAGGAGGAGGGCCCTTCTTTTTTTTATCTGGCGTCTTCTCCGGGGGCTGCTCCTCCTTGTCAGTGTCCACCTCCATGTGGATGTCATGGAGGGTGGGCTCTTCCTATGCTCCTTCGGCGAACTCAGTGAGGAGGGCTCCATCGTCGGACGACGGGCTTCCCTCGACGGCGGGCTCAGCTGGTGCTTTTTCCATTTTGATGCGGCGAGCGACGGTCTTTTTCGGGGTTGGTTCAGGGAGTTTTTTCTTTGGACGTGTGTGCACCATGGATGGAAGGTTAGGGTTTTTGTCTTGTGGTTTGGGGAAGTTTTTGGGTGAGGTTTGAATGTGGGGAGGTGGGTAGGTGAAATGAGAGGGGGTTAATTAGAACATGGGTTTGGGGCGGTTATAGGGTAGTGGGCTGACTGATGGGACGTCTCCTGCGTTAGCCCGTAGAAATTCAGATGATGCCTCGTGTCCCGTGTCCTTGGCTAAGGCTGTCGCCTTGCTAGCTGCAGCGCCTCTATTTCACCTCGCCTTGAGTTCCTTCCAGACTGCTGTTTAAGAAAATACGTTCCTCGAGGAAGAAACAATCCTCTCAAGGAGTAAGTCAAAATAACGAGGGTGGGCTTCCCCACTCACACACTATGCTTGAGGTAAAGTGTTAAAAGTGGTCGAGACCACCCCCTTGATAAAAAGGGAATAAAATGTAAGCGATTAAAATCGTACCCCACCGGGTTACCTCCCGGAAAGTGCTGTTGTTTAACATCGTTAGCTCGACGTCGTCCTTGAGCTCAGGCGTCTTGAGGGTCCTCTTGAGGAACCTCATCTTGCTCAGCTTCCCATTCTCTGAGCCTTCGGTCGTGCCTATGGTAGGTCTGGTCTTGAGCCTGCTTCCGTTCACCTAGAACACTCTCTTGTCGTCCATGTCGCTTATCTCTACAGCTCCATTCGGATGTTGGGCGTGCACCATGTAAGGTCCCACCCACTTGGTGGTCAGCTTGCCAGAGACATAGCGGAACCTATTTTGATAGAGTAGCACCACTTGCCCATTTTCGAACTTCTTTTCCTTGATCAAAAGATCATAGGCTCTCTTGAGCCTATCTTTGTATATAGAGGCATTGTCATAAGCTTAGAGGCGAATTTCCTCGAGCTCTTGTATGTCAAGCTTACGCTTCTCTCATGCCTCATCCCAGTCAAAGTTGAGCTTGCGGATTGCCCAGTATGCCTTGTGTTCCAGCTCGACAGGCAGGTGATACATCTTGCCAAACACCATCCGGTAAGGAGACATTCCAAATGGCATTTTGAAGGCTGTCCGGTATGCCCATAGTGCATCGTCGGTGAGTGTTCCTCCTTCTTGCTATCTCCTAAGGCCTTCCTCAAGATAGTCTTCACAATGCGGTTTGAGAGCTCGACAGCCATTGGCTTGAGGATGGTATCGGTGGACATCCGGTGATACACCCCATACTTCTTGAGTAAGCTGCCAATGGTGGCATTATAGAAGTGGGTGCCCCGATCACTGATTATGGCTCTTGGCACACCGAACCGGCTAAAGATGTTTGACTTGAAAAAAACGGCTACGGTCCTTGCGTCCACCTTGGCGTGGCCTTGGCCTCTACCCGTTTGACACGTAGTCCACGCTGGGAGTATGTATTGATTTCCCTTAGAGTTTGGCAAGGGGCCCATGAAATCCATGCCCCATAAGTCGAATACTTCCACTGGCAAGATAAGTACCAAAGGTATCTCATTCATCCTTGAGATATTGCCCACGCGTTGGCACTTATCGCAGCCTCGGCACTTCTCGTAGCTATCCTTGAAGATAGTGGGCCAGTAGAACCCACAATCAAGGATCTTCCTTGCCGTTCTATTGTGCCCAAAATATCCCCCGCACTCCTTCTCATGGCAGTGCTCAAGGATGCTGTTTGCTCACCTTCCGGAACGCATCTCCTCAAGATCAAGTCTGAGCATTGCTTCCACAAGTATGGGTCATCCCATACGTATTTTCGACTCTCCTTCTTGAGTTTGTTCCTCTAGTGTGTTGGCATCCCCATGGACAACACTCCGGTCACGATGTAGTTCACCAAGTCCGCGTACCACAACTCCTTGATGTAGATCTCGAGCAGCTCCTCGTCTGGAAACGTGGCTCGGATTGGATCTCCTTCATCCTTTCTCAAAATTCTGCTCAAGTGGTCGGCCACTTGGTTTTGAGATTCACTCTTGTCTTTGATCTCAACGTCGAACTCCTGGAGGAGGAGTATCCACCGTATAAGCCTTGGCTTTGTATCCTTCTTTGCCATGAGATATTTCAACGCGACGTGGTCAGTGTAAACCACCGTCTTGCTCCCAAATAGGTAGGAGCAAAATTTCTCAAAGGCAAAAACCACGGCAAGAAGCTCCTTCAACGTGATTGTGTAGTTGATCTGCGGCCTGGTGAAGGTCTACGATGCATAGTATATGACGAAGCTCTCCTTGCCAATTTTCTGCCCAAGCACCGCGCCAACAGCGTATCCACTAGCGTCGCACATCAGCTCAAAGGGCATGCCCCATTCGGGTGGCCTTATGATGGTATTTGTGATAAGTGCTCCTTCAATATCTGTAAGGCTTTTTTACATGCGTTGAACTCCCACGGTACATCGTTACGAGGAGGCGGTTCATCGGTTGTGCTATCTTGGCGAAGTCTTTGACAAACCGCCGATAGAATCCGATGTGGGCAAGGAATCGCGGTGCTTGATGTTGGTGGGATAAAGCGACAGCTATGATCTCCACCTTGGCTTTGTCTACCTCAATGCCCTTCTCAGAGATAACATGCCCAAGGAAAATTCCTCCTTGACCATGAAGTGGCATTTCATCATAATTGACAAGGTCCTTCTCCACGCACCTCTGCGAACTAACTCAAGATGCTCTATGCCTTTGGTTAAGCGTCTTGTCATACACGGTAAAATCATCCATGAACACCTCAATGCATTGCTCAAGCAAATCGAAAATATACTCATCATGCATCTTTGAAATGTCCGGGGCATTGCATAAACCAAACGGCATCTGACGATATGCAAATGTGCCAACAGGCAAGTGAATGTGGTCTTATCTTGATCTTCTAATGCCACAAAATTTGCATATATCCGAGTAGCCGTCAAGGAAACAAATACATTCGCGAGTCTCTCAAGCATCGATCAATGAGCAGCAAGGGAAGTGGTCCATCGGTCACCTTGTTGAGCTTCTGTAATCAATGCAAACCCTCCACTGTCTTGAGTCTCATCACGACCAATTCCTTGCCTTCATTCTCGACCACTGTCGCGGTTTCTTTGGCACGGCGTGGATCGGGTGACCCATCGGTGTCCGAGGCAGGATAAATGAGGCCCAACTCAAGGGTTTGAGTATCTCCACCTTGAAAACTTCCTTCATCACGGGTTGAGCTTATACGGGGTCTCGATGGTATGGCATCGTCCTCTAGCAAGATGTAGTGTTGACAAACAGTAGGGCTGATGCCCTTGAGGTCGGCTAAGGTCCAGTCGATGGCCTCCTTGTACTTGCTCAAGATGGCTCTCGTCTCTTCTTCTTCTTTTACTGTTAGCTTGGAGCTTATGATTACTGGCAACGTCTTGTTGGCTCCGAGGTAGATATACTTCAAGTGCTTTGGTAGGCGTTTGAGCTGTAGCTTAGGGGCTTTCTTCAAGGAAGTTTGCATTCTCTCCTTGTCATGCACTAGATGTGATCAATAGCTTGGTTGATCATCCCCGCTTTGGTCGGCTTCTACCTCAAGCACTTCGGTTGCCTCGATCTCCTCCTTGTCGAGATACTCTAAATCTTCAGTGTGCCCTTGGATGACTCTTTCGTACACGTCCTTGATCACCACGTTGGCAGAGTATCTCTCAACATCCTTCTCAGTGAGACTAGCGAAGTCCACCATCTCGGTGTCGATCGGAAATTGCTCGGCTTTGTAGATGTCAAAGGTGACCGTTCTCCGGTAATTTGCATGTGAGCTTTCCGTATCATGATCGATTAAAGTTGGGCCGTCTTGAGAAACGGCCTACCTAGCAGCATGAGTTGCTTCTTGGTCCGGGTACTTACCGCCCATATTTAGGACGTAGAAGTCGGCTAGGAAAATAAGGTCCTGCACCTTGACGAGCACATCCTCAACTATCCCATCGGGATAGACACTTGACTTGTCTACCAGTTGAATCTCAACACAAGATGGTGGAGTGGTCCGAGTTTTAACTCTTGATAGATAGATAGGGCATCAAATTGATTGATGCCCCAAGATCAGCATAACTTGGTCTATCCTTGTTGTCCGATCACACAAGGTATATAGAACATTCCGGATCGGTACACTTGATTGGGAGGTCTCGCTTAAGCACGGTGAGGCGTACTCCCCATTGGAACTTGGCATCGTCCCATGCATTGACTCTCTTTGTACGACTCCTGAGGAACTTGGCACACCTCGGCATCGAGGTTAAGCGATGATCAAGGTATGTTGATCTCTACCTTCTTAAAGATCTTGATCATCTCATTCATCTCTTCGGCTTCTTTGTTCCTTGCCAACCTTCCTGGAAAGGGAGGTCTGATCTTGATCTCTGTCTTGTCTGTTACCTTGGGCAAGGAAGCCTTCACCTCGGGTTCAAGTTCCTTGACCAAGTCCTTGACTTCCTCGGTTATGTCTTCTATCTCGACTGGCTCCTTGACTGGGGCTCCCTCCCTGCTTGGCAAGTTCTTGCCGCTCCTCTAGTTGATTGCGTTGACGTGCGCATTGGGTTGGATTTGCACTTGAGCAGGAAGTGTCCCTTGCTTTTGGTTGAGCTTTGAAATCTCTTGCGTCAAGGTGTTCAGTTGGGTCAGCACTGATTGCAGGACTCCTCTTATCTCTGTTTTGAACTTGTCGAGGTCTTGCACTATCCTCCCTTGGGTAGCTCCTTGATTGTGCACTATCTCGGCTAAAGATGGCCGAGCTTGAGGTGGGTTCTACCCAGGAGGTGCTTGATAGTGTGTACCTCCGTACCTCAAGTTCTCATGATTTTTCCATAGTGGGTTGCACGGGTCGAAGCGAGGCTTCTGACCTTGAGCGTTTCCTCCACCACCATTGTTGACATGCCCAAAGGCATTCACCTTTTCTTCTTCGGCTACTTGTAGACACTCGTCCGTGTTGTGGGTGGTGGCAAAGTAAAGCTGACACGCTTTGACATTCTTCTTGGCAATAGAGGGCCTCATCAGGTCCATCATTTGTTTCATCATGTCCTTCATATCCTTCATGTCAGATCCATCTGATGTAGTAGCTTCTTGGCTAGGCATCGTCTTGACTATTGCATTGGCATCATCTCGAGACTCTTCAGCCAAGTCTGCGAGTAGTTTGAATGTCTCGCTGGGTTGTTTGTTGAGGATGGAACCTCCGCATGCAGCACTCACGAGCTGCCTCTGAGTTGCCCTCAAGCCATTCACATAGTATTGGATCAGATCTTGATCAGAGATTTGGTGATTAGGACACTTTGCCAAGATGGATTTGAAACGACACCAATAGTCGTACACCGTCTCGACATTCCCCATCTGGAGGGAACTCATCATTTTCCTCACGCTTTGTATCCTTGAGATGGGATAGTATCTCTCAAGGAACTTCTGTTGAAGCCCTGCCCAAGTAGTGACACTACCCGTAGGCAAAGTGTACAGCCACTCTCGAGCACCGTCGTGGAGAGTGAATGGAAAGGATATGAGTCGGATGTACTCATTCTTGACTTCATCCGCACACCTTATGTTGCTACACACCATTTCGAAGTCCTGGAGATGGCGCTGGGGGTCCTCTCCCGGCATATCGCTGAAGCTTGGCAAGATCTGCAAAAAGAGTACCTCAGCTCCCAGTTGTCCTCGATCTCGGGCAAGGTGATGCCCAAGGGGTGAAGACTGTTGTTGTTCGGGAACATCATCTCCCGAAGCGTCTGCTCTCCTGGAGGTGGTGGGTTTTTTGGATTGCTCTCCTCCATGTTGTCTTGCCTTGGTACGTGCCTCCTCAAAATAGGGGCGTTTCTCCTCAGCTTGTCTCTTCTTCTCCGAATGGTTCTCTCAATCTCTGGGTCAAACAAGAGCTCTCCGTCCTCGCCTGCAAGGTTAGGTCGGAGCATGCAAAAACCAAACAAAAAATAAAAAAGTGAGTAACAAAACTAGAATAGCACAGCTCCCCGGCAACGGCGCCAATATGATGACCCTCCGGGACCCATCGTCGGAGGTCCTAGAACACGTCAAGATACATTTATAATCTCCTCCAACTTGAACACATAGTTTCGTATATGGCAAGTTAAGGGGTCGAACCCAAGAGAGCTGGTTGTGTTGTTACTCGAGTTGTCACAGTTTGAGTAGGAGGTTGCCCAGAGGGCAAGGTGTCAGTTAGGCTAACGGTCTCAGTAGAGATGTACTAAGAGATAGATCTTGAGCGGAAAGTAAAGCTGGAAACTAAACACAAGATAAAAGATTAAAAGACAAGTAGTTGGGCGAGGGTTCCACGTTGAGATATTGATCAAGGTGTCGGTCATAGGTTGAGGTTTTCACCAATAGTGTATGTCGTTGTTTAAAGGTACCAAGGACGGGCGCCTTTAGTCATCACATACACTAGGCCCCCACACCTGCTTGCCGTAGATTTTAGGGCCAGTACAAAGCCCCTGCCTTGCCCCTTGCCAAGGCGGTCCCCAAAATAGGTTATCTCGCCCAACGACTTGACTCACTAGACGACCCAACTAGCCACATCCGGTCTAAGGGAGTGGCTCGTAGTCCTTTGCCCAAGGCCGACGGCTACAATCACCCACTCTAGCCGCACTTCCCGGGACAAGGAGACACTCGATGTCTTACTCGGCTATTGCTTGTAGCTACCCTCCCCAAGGCTACCGGCCGAGTTAACGCTCGAGGAAAGGACTAACATGTGTATAAAGGCACAGAGCTCGGAACACCCACTCAAGGTTATAAGGACGTTTAGACCTCACGACTCTCTTGACCTTGACTCAACGTGCTTCACCCCGAGCCCAACCAAACCGACTACTCACGTATAATCGACATAAACATAAATGCAACAACCAAGAACATAAAAGAAACCATACTTGAATCGAAAATCAAAGCGAAATTAAAGCGGTCTACAACGAGCTTTCTCGAGCAGAGGTCATAAATACATAAAATAAGTGTTTGCCGTAGGACTTGTTTCTTCCTCACCAATCGCTCATGAAAGCAAGAGAAATAAAATAGATAGGTTGTAGAGAGAATTTGGGACGGATGCTCTTCACTCCCCACTGAATGTGTGTCTCGAATAATTGTTGAATCCTTCTGTGGAGTTGTTATGTTGGGAGCCTAAGTGCACTCCCCTTTGTCTTGGTCAGTGCACGTATCTCGAGGCAACTGGTGGTGAGGCCAGCTGTCTCGGGCTCTAGACACCGACAGGGCTCCTCTGGCTTCAGTCTGGGCAGGTTTGTCTCATCTCAGCAGCTGCAGGTTGACCTTTCCCTTTTCGGCAAAAATCAAGCAGGCGGCAGGAAGGACCTTGCCCAGAATCTTTCCATTTGCGTACAAGTCTGCCAGAGATCTTGTCTGCGTCTCCCAGCTGCATCCTGACTTTACCCTCTGTCCACTGCGTCACTCCTCGTCCTTTTTTCCTCTCTTCCTTGTCTCGATTATCTTCTTAGCTTCACGTAAGCTCGTTGATCAGGCTCAGCTCCCATGCGGTACAGTGTCTTGGCAAGATGTCAGAATGCCTTGCCAAAATAGTCTTTGGGATTTTTACCTCTCTCACATGAGGTGGCCTGATCTTGCCCAAGGTCCCTCTCAACCTGCAACATCTCAAGCGTGTCCTCCCAGACATAAACACACGTAAAGAACACACACAAAATACACTCTTTCTAGGGCAAGGACTACCCCAAAAAGAGCACGAAAAACGGGCTCGTCACTACCTTACCAAAGAGCCTACATTATAACCTTTTATAAGACATTTTTATCTTAGTTCTTGAGCACATATTTGAGCAATGGAGAATTAGGCGATTTGCAAGCTTATGGTAGATTACGTGTGTTGTTAAACATTGAGAGTATACGTCCTTCTTGATACACTTGAGTGTTTGAGAGTACTTATATATATATCCATATCGTGAGGATTTAAGTTTGAGAAGGCTTGTGTTTATGATTATTATGATAAGTGGAGTTTAACGAAAGATATTGTGATTTGATTCATTTAATTGAATCTTTTATTGCTCATTGCTCTGAGGCTTATTGCTTTTGTCATTCGACTCATTACCTGCTTTTGGTCGTCTCTCTCTTTTGTTTTGCATTGTTTAGGAACAAACAAAAGGTTAAGTTTGGGGGAGTTGATAAACCTCATTTTTACCTGATTTATAGGGCCATATTTGTTTAGTTTATAATTGATAAGTGGTCATATGAGCTTTCATTTGATATGTTTATGTTTACCTTGAAAGATATTATGCCGTGTGTATTTCGTGTCATTTTAGCCCAGGTTTTGATTTCAAAAAAGTGAATCACGATAAAGAGGAATTATGGCCCACGACGCATAGAGACATTGTCTCGCGACGAAGACTCACGATCAAACCATGCGAGGAAGGGCGGAAAAGCTTCGCGAGTTGCTCGCAAGGAGAGAAGGATGTGCACCAAAAAGGTTAGCTCGCAACTAATTCTCGCGAGCTAACCTCGCGAGGCAATACGGCCTAGGGTTACATATAGCCGCGGGACGAAGTCAGAGAGGAGACCGCTTTTTACATAATAGAACACTCCTTTTCCTTTTTGCACGTTTATTTTATTTAGAACATACTCCCTCCGTCCCCCATATTCCTTCCTAGGAATATGGGGTACGGGTTTTAATAAAAGTTGTTAAGTTATTGTGAGTGGAATATGGGTCCCACATTAATATAATATTAAATTAGTTAGTGATGGGTCATAGGTGGTAAAAGGTGTAAATAAATAGGTTGTTGAGGGTAGAAAAGAGAAATAGTGGTGGGCCATAGGTGGTAAAAGATGTAATTAAAGAATATAATTGAGGGTAAAGTTGAAAACTATCTTGCCATAAATAGAATAGGAAGAATTTTGGGGGACGTCCCAAAATGGAATACTAGGAAGGAATATGGGGGACGGAGGGAGTAATACTTTTAGTTCATAGCTTTTTAGATTCTTTCTTTTGCATTCCAGTTTCGTAGTTTAGTTTATTCAAGTTGAGAATATTTATAGATTCGAGTTGCTACATTGTTCATCGTGGAATCCTACGGTTTTATATATTTAATTCAGTTTATGTTATCTTTATTTAATTCTTGCTTTAGTATTTTAATTATGAGTAGCTAAATTTTGTATTGATCATTGGGTTTGTATGTCTGACTGGATTCGTATGATTTATCTGTTGATACTGTTTTGTCGTCCCATTCATGATTTATGATTCTTGGATTTAATTCTCATGTGTTGGTACCTGATCAATATTGATGCATGCTAGTTATGTGATTGATGTCCTGGCGGAATTAATTGCATGGTCGATATCTTGAATACATAATACAGATTTTACCTTGAGACCTGGTGGAGATAGGTGAACTGTAGAAGGTTATTCTTTGTGTACTTTTGGTAATTAGCTTACTTCTCTTGAGACCCGACGGAGATAGAGTTTAGACTAACTTACTACTATAGGCTGTCCTGGCGAAAACTATAGTTACATTAGTGATCCTTCATATGAATATGTATTAAATTGGCAAACAGATTAATAGGTTAATTGTGTGAATCTGGTTAGGTTAAATACATCCATATGGTCAGTCTTTCATATCTGAATTTATTCATATTTTATTTGTGCCTAGTTTTATAATCATCTCTCTTGATTTTGTTGCTTGGATAATAATCAAGATCTGTACGAATTATTTGTTGTGTTTTCGAGTTGCAGTCCCTGTGGATACGACATATATACTTGTTATTTTTACTATCATTTAATTGGTAGGAAATTAAGCGATCAGGACGCTGTGTGCGCGCCAAAGCTGGGTAGAGGCGTTGGGTGCGCGTCGGCGCTGGATTTGGGAAGAGCCACAACAAAACATAAATAATGCATATGAAATAACATAACAATGCATTTAAAACAACAAAACACTGCATTTAAAACAACATTACATCAGATCGCACTCAACCGACTTTGGTGCGTCTGCGGCGGGGTGCCTGCGAGCGAAGCGCTGGAGTGCGTTTCCAGCATAGATTAAAATTGAAACTCATATGCATGTTTGTGTTCAAGTGAATGCATAGTTCAGTTCAACTATATGCGTGGTTTATTTTCGAAATCAAATTACTAATCTACCCTTACTTTCGTAAAAATCAGCGAAATTAAGCTTAAAAAGTCCGAAAAAATCTCAACCATATGATCTATGAGATGAGTGGATGAGATTGAGTACTATATACTATCTCTGACTCGGGTACTATTTGATCTCTCCTCTCTCTCTCTCTCTCTCTCTCTCTCTCTCTATATATATATATATATATATATATATAGGAGAGATCATATGAGAATAGCTATATTTGTGAGAAATGAGAATAAATATAATAGATCTATGGTCTAGATTTGATTTATAAATGCTATGATTATTGAATGCATGTGCTACGATTTAGTATAATTTCGATTTTAAAAAGGGTATTTTTGTATTTCTATTTGAGATAAGATATGGTAGTTCCTAAATTCATGGGTTTACATAATTAAATGTATTGATTATGGTTATTTTTCTTTACACGTCTGAATACATGGAATTCTTTATTGACAAAATAACACAAAACATTGCAGAATACAATTCAGACGACAATGGAGAATCTAGGTTTGCTTACGATTTTTTTTATTTTTTGTTACAATTTTTATGTTGTTACAACGTTTTATTTATGACGCATCTGTTATTGATGTTTATAGCTTTTCGTTATATATAATGTTGCATTAGAGATTTATTTTGATTTTTTACATCTTCATTCGTTTTCGCATTAATTTATACAATATATAGCACAATATACGATATATATATAGTACACAATATATATAATGTTCATTACACATTTAAGATACACTAATAAAACGAAGATATACTTCTCAGTATATAATATTGCATTAACTATTATATTATATAGCACATGATATATATATACCACATATTGAATATATTATTTTAAACAAATCTTGACTGGGGAATAATTTTGCATTAATTAATATTTTATAGAGCATAATATGTAATATTAATAGCACATGATATATGATGTACATAGCACACGATATATATCTATAATGTTGAGTACTTTTTTCGATATAATAAAAAATAAAAAATATACTTCTCAGTATATAATGTTGCATTAATTGATATATTATATGGCACATTATGTAATTTACATAACACATTATATATATCAACCACATATTGAATATATTAAATCAAACGAACAAATCTTGATCGGGAATAATTTTGCATTAATACATATTTTATATAGCATAATATGTAATATTAATAGCAAATGATATATGATATACATAGCACACGATATATATCTATAATGTTGAGTACTTGTTTTCGATATAATAAAAACAAAAGATTTACTTCTCGGTATATATTGTTGCATTAATTAATATATTATATAGCACAATATATAATATACATAGTACATTATATATATATATATATATATATATATATATATATATATAGGGTTGGGTTCCCGTAGTACGGTCTCCAGATAGTATGTAGTACTCAATCTAGACCACACATTTTGAACACGTACACACCATAGGCGACACGTGGCGCTCATTTTCTTTCTTTTCTTTTAATTTTCGCAAGGGTAAAATGGGAAAAACAAATCATCCTTCTTCTCCTCCTCGACGGCAGCAGACGACGCCGGAGACGACGAGCGGCGACGGCAAAGGAATGACAACTCCGTGAACGAGAACAAGATACACAAACAACTACAAATAACAAATTTTGAAAGAAATAAAAAGAAGAAAAAAATTGAGGAACAAAATTGATGGATTTTAAGAAAAAATATAGGATGAATTTGATAGATGATTGAAGAATCGAGAAATATGGTGGTTATGACGGTGATTCACGCTAATCGCCGATAATCTGTGAAAGAGACGACGGAATTGTTATAGAATGATGGATGATAGATTTGGTGTCGAAAACCATAAAATGCATTGAACAAAACATGAAACCGCATTGAACAAAACATAAAATGCATGTTCTCACAAAATGTAAATATGCATTTAACTTAGCACGCTCATGCATTGATCAAAACATGTCCATGCATTTAACAAAGCATGTTCATGCATTTAACAAAGCGTAAAATGCGAAGCCAACGGTGCGCGAACGAGCACCGGAGCGACGCGGAGCACGAGCGCCTGCTGGCACGCCTGCACCGGGCGCGAGCGCATCTTGGCGCGCCCGCGAAGCTTCCAACACATGCATTATGCGGTTCAACCGCATGCATTTTTGTTCATTTAAATGTATTATGCGGTTCAACTGCTTGCATTTTATTTTTCGCAATCAAATAACAAATCAAATTACTAATCTACCCTTAATGAAGCGAAAATCAGTGAAATTAAGCTTAAAAGTCGAAAAAATCGAACCATAGGATCTATGAGATGAGTGGATGAGATTGAGTACTACATACTATCTCGGGGCTTGGGTACTATATGATCTATCCTCTATATATATATATATATATATATATATATATATATATATATATATATATATATATATATATATATAATATTATGTCAATATTTACGATGTCAAATGAAACCAATATATATTGGTCAAGATATAAAGTTGCATTTTATTATATATTGTATAGCATATTGTTTGATATACATAGCACAAGTTGTATATTTACCCTTTCGAGAATTTTCGTGGGATTTATCAGCCTTGAAAATCGGACATGCAATAATCGTGACGTTTTTTTCAATATTACCCTTACTCGCTTTCTCCTCAAAATGTAGGATTATTAAGTTTAAATCGGAGCGTCCGCTTTGTTTTTAAATCAATGATTGAGATACACTCTTATTTTTATACATATATCTATTCTCACCATAACTCCTCCTATATATATATATATATATATATATATATATAGGATGGTTCCTATGAGAATAAAATAAGTGTAGGAAATATGAATAGATATATAAGTCTAGCATATCTTTCATATTTATGTAGCACAATCGTAATTACTATGTTGCACATGTTAGTTTAGCACATATTTCATCTCTTCGTATCACATATACTAAATATATTAGTTTAGCACATATTTCATTGCAGCGTAGCACAAGAAGGGTATTAGTGCTATACAGTAATCCGCGTAGCACACAAAACACAAAATTGTTGCACAATCGAAATTAAATCTCAACCATTGATCCAGCGAATCAAATGCCCAGATTAATTCTCATTTCCTACCAAATTATCATTTCGTACCTGATCCATCTCCTATATATATATATGGTTGGGTTCCCGTAATACCCGGTCCCCAGATGGTATGTATTACCCAATCTAGATCACACATTTTGAACACGTTGACGCATCAAAATTTGACACGTGGAAGCCCATTTTCGCTCAGGGGAAAAATGGGAAGGTGCCCAGCGGGAGCTAGACAGAGGAGTCCGCGAGCGTTGGGTATCTGCGGGCGCTGGGTTTGGGCCGCTGCATTCTTAATAATATGACAATGCATTCAAAACAACATGACACTACATTCAAAATAACATGACACTGCATCGCACCCAAATGGAGCTGGGTGCGTGCCGACGCTGGATATGGGCGCTAGGTATGCGCCGAAGCTGGGTAGGGGTGTTGGGTGCGCGTCAGCGCTGGGTTTGGGAAGAGCCACAACAAAACATAAATAATGCATATGAAATAACATAATATTGCATTTAAAACAACAAAACACTGCATTTAAAATAACATAACACTGCATCGCACCCAACCGGCACTGGGTGCATGCGAGAGGGCGCTGGGTGGCACTGGGTGCGTGCGAGAGGGCGCTGGGTACGCGCGAATGAGCGCTGGGAGTGCGTTTCCAGCATGCATTAAAATTGAAACTCATATGCATGTTTGTGTTCAAGTAAATGTATTTTTGTGTTCATTTGAATGCATAGTTCAGTTCAACTATATGCATGGTTTATTTTCGAAATCACATAACAAATCAAATTACTAATCTACTCTTACTACTATAAATTAACGTGTAAAACTTTTAAAAATCAGGCGCGAATCTCAGCCACACGATTAATAGGATGGATGGATGAGATTGAGTACTATATACTATCTGTGGATCGGGTACTATTTGATCCCTCCTATATATATATATATATATATATATGAGAGATCGAATAGTATCTGAGCCTGAGGTAGTTTGTAGTACTCAATCTCATCCACTCATCTCATAGATCATATGGTGGAAATTTTTTTAGATTTTTTAAGTCATTTGACGCTAATTTCGCTATAGTAAAGATAGATTAGTAATTTGATTTTTTTATGTGATACAAAAAAAAATCATGCATGTGTTAAAATAGAAAACTGCATATGTTTGAACACAAAATTGCATGTGTTAACAAAAAAAAGCATGAGGTTTATTTCTCCAAAAACTACATGCATATTGTTATGTAGAAAACTACATACAATTGAACATAAAGCTGCATAATCTTGAACACAAAATGCATATTGATTTTTCCAAAATTTATTCTCATGTTTTGATCGATTACTTCTAACTTCATAATTCGAAATAAAACAAATGATCAACAATAAAGAAAATAAAGGATCAACAATAAAGAAAATAAAGGATCAACAAGATAAGTGTTTGTGTATATTGGAGAAGATATAAAGAGAGATATCGTGAATGAGAAACCTGTGATTTTCTTTTTTAAAGCATGCAGGTTTGTGTTTCGTAGCATACAGGTTTGTGTTTAGTCGTATGCAGATTATTGTTTTGTAATATGCATATTTTTGTTAGAAAATATACAGGTTTATATTTTTAGTATGCATGTTTACGTTTTATAGAATTCATGTTGACGTTTTGTGGTATGCATTTTTACATTTTGTAGTATATATACTTCAGTTTCGACAGCAAAACTCATCATTATCCTTATCCATCATTTTGCAGCTTCTTTCTCTGATTATTGGCAAACTTTGTCGTAAACTACCGCCACAACTATCATGTCTCTCGATCCTTCAAAATCCACATCTCGTTTTTTCACAAAATCTCTTAAATTTCTTATCAAAATCTTATTTTTCCTTTCTTTTTTCTTTCAAAAGTTGTTGTCTTATACTTCACGCTTATTCTTTGTTGCACCGCCATCATCGCTCTGTCGCATCGCAACTGCAATATTGTTGCCGTCGCCGTAAAAAAATCGAATAAGATGAAGAAAATCGGAGAGAGAAGAAGAAGAATGCTAAATTTTATTTTGTCCAATATACCCTTGCGAAGATTAAAGATAAATAAATGAAAAAGAGGCATTACGTGTCGAACGTGGTGCGGTCACATGTTCAAAATATATGATCTAAAATACTATCTAGGGATCGAGTCTACGTAAATCTAACTAACTATATATATATATATATATATATATATATATATATATATATAAACTCTTGCTTGTTGGGCCTATAATGAAAATGACCACATCCCCAACGTAATGGGCCCCAAATGAATTTGAGTTGTGACCTTAGAAGCCATTGGGCCATTTAATTGTTGTCAGTTGCATGCTTGTAGATTTGTAGTTCATTAAAGAGTAATTTTGTTGGTTTTTCGTAGTAACGGCCCATAGGTAGTATGTAATTTCAAATCTAGATCATATATTTTTAACATATGATTACATCACAAGTTGACATGTGGTAGCCCATTTTTCATTTATTTTTATTGTTATTTTTGTGACTACGCACTACACGATGTTTCTCCTGAAACTGAGCATGTGGCTTGCGTGGTGGATATGCTAGGAAGAGGCGGACATTTGGAGAGCGAAAGAAATAGCAGAGTCGAACAATGTGAGTGTTGGCTCGTTGGGAGCTCTGTTCGGATCATACTCGTCTCAAGGTTGTGTCAAGATGGGCGCAGAGATGGCTGAGCGGCTGCATGTGATGAAGCTCGGTGATGAGATGAGCTATGTGGGCTGTCGAACATGTATTCAGCTAGCGGGCAGTGGAGAAAAGCGGAGAGTTTTGAGGAGGGTGATGGCTAACCGCGGGATTAAGAAAGTGCCTGGCTCGGACATGAAGATGTTGATATGATGCTCTCTGTTCTTGGATGTGATATGAGATCTCCCATGTCTTTTCCTTCTTGCTGGGATGGGATTACATAGCATTTTCTTGCATTAGAAAGATTGTTCAAATTCGGTATTCATCATCTTTGAAGAAAATAAGCAGATTTGTACGTAAGTTATGTCACTTTATTGATCGACTGTGATTGTTATTCATTTCCTACTTATGATTGACGAAGTGTTATGAAAGTATATGTAGAGGTGTCCAAAAAATGGGAATCGTTGGGTTGAACCAGAACCGAAACCACCGACCAAAAAATGGTTGGGTTCGAAACCAAAACTGTTGACCATGGTTTGGAATCAGGATCGATACCATGATTTCCGATTTCTAATACGTGGAACCGTCAAACCGTTGGTTCCTAACAGAACCTTTAAAGACTCTTTTTCTTTTTGATTTTTTATTTGTTTTTCAATCAAAATACATAATTTGAGATATATAATTAACATGCATATATAAGTAAATAATGAAAAAAAAATACTCCATCTGTTTCCATTTCTTTTCCTACTTTTCTTTTTTATACATCCCTCGAATTTATACATATTTCATTCATAGAAATTATCCTATAAAATACTCCCCAATTATTATCATCAATAACAATTTTTATTTACACATTTTACCATATGTGATCTACCATATCCTTGTTTACTACCCTCAACAACATTACTTATATTTACATATTTTATCACTCATAACTCACCATTAATTTAATTAATACTACACTAATATAAAACTGATTCATAGCATACAATGCGTCGCGACTGAAAACATTCCTCTTTTCAAATAAAGATAAGATTTTGCGATATAAAACTACAAATTTGCTACAATTGCCAAGATTATGAAATAGGATTGTGTGAAATTATTTCACAAATCAAGATTAGTAAGAGGTTCGTATTCGAATCCAATAACATATAACATCAACAAAATTACAAATAGATTATCATATATGAATTTGAATTTGGACATAATATCATTTTATAGATCTCGATACATGAGAGACATCCTTAAATAAACTTTTATACAAAAATTACTCCTCCCCATCGAATATGACTCATTTTTTGATATAGTTATTGAAAAGAATAATACAAAGTGGTTACAAGGATAAAAATAAATAAATTCATATTTTTTAAAATAATTATTTTCAAAAATAAAACAACCCAAATTATTATAAAAATAAATACAATCTTAAGAAAGGAGAATAATATTTTTCCTGTGATATAAGAAAATTATGAGCTAGACCAACACGTGTCAGCGCACGGTGCGCATCACATGCCCCGTATTCTTGGCTTGTTTCCAGACGGACGAGACCTTAACAATGAAAGCCTGAATTATTTCGGTAAAATTAAACATAATAATTTAGGCTTCATCAATCAAACTTTAAAAGTCAGAATGAAAAGAAGTGCAAAGTAAATCTGGCCTCAAAATTTTATCGGCAACTGCGCAAAATTCAACACCTGTCGATTTCAACTGAAGTATTAATTACTTCTAGACAGTAATCCAAGAGCCAATCAAGAATATATATATCATCGTACGACAAAACAAAATTAAAGTTATTCATTACTTAGATAGTACTCAACTCCGTGCGAGCGTGAACTAAAAACAACTTAAATTTACAGGCCGTTTATCATTGTGACAATATTAGTTACTTCTTTAGTCTCTAGAAAATTTCATAATTTTCTTTGTGACATATCCACAAATTTATTTCTTTTTAATTATAGAAATTCTCATAAAATATTTCATATTTATTATCTTTAATAAGATAATTTATTTATACTTTTAGTCACTTATGGTCTATCATTACCATTATTTATTGTCCTTAATAATGTCATATATTTACATAATCTACCATCATGATCCATCATTAATTAATTTAATATTATATTAATGTGATATTCTTACCATACTTACAAAATACTTAATAACTTTTATTAAAATTTGCATCAAAAAATTTATGAACATATTTTGAAGATTGATGGAATATTAATTAGGTACAGCATAAAATGTAACAGTGAAGGTGACACCTCTTTATTCTCTAATGTCTAATGATTTAATTTAATAGTATGTGTGACATTTTGCCCTGTTCGTAATGTCGATATTTAATTCCACCCGCCTAATCGGTCTATTTAATATATTAAGTCAATAAACGGTTTCGCTATCCGAAACGAAATATGTTTTTGGCGTTCCAGTTTTAGGAAAATGCATTTTTAATTTTACAAATCAAGCAGCACTTCTTTTTATCATGAATTTAATAAAGACAAAAAATGTGAAATATATCGCCCCTATACTTGTCAGTTTTCACTTCCTCTTGAAATTTCAAAATTTATACTAATTAATTGTACTGAGTAAACTTTAATATCTGGTCGTACATCACATTAACTTTTTTTTTTAGTAGCGCACATTACATTAACTTAACCACGGTAAATTGGAATACATGCAATAAAAAATAACAATAATAACAACACTTATATATATATATATATATTAGTCAATTCTGTCAAGATAAATTCTATAATTCGTTCCATGCAGAGTTGGGAAAGAATTCTGTAAGCTTTAAAAATACTTGTCAGTTTCATCATCTAAAGTATATTTTTGAAACTTTTATCATACAAAATAGTCACTCTGAATACTTCATATTTAAAACTCTGGAAATAACTCAAATACAAATAAAGTATAACTTCTTAAATTAATAATTTCAGAACTGCGAAATTTTTAATTATTTTAGATAGTTATTAATTAATCGATAAATTATTAATTTATTGATTTAAACATGTATTTTATATTGAACGAAATTAAATTTAATTACATAGGAGTTCAGCAAACTTGAATTTAATAAGATAGGGATTCGACAAACTTGAATTAATTACATATAAAATGCACGAGTTCCAAAGCTTGAAAGAAATTGTTGAAGTCATAATTGAAAACTCAATTAAAATTAGAGCTCGGGATTATACATTAGATCTAGTTAGGTGAAATGAAGCATAGTAACATCGAAAATCCTTCACAAATTTTTGTTACAGTTCAAAAACGTCACACTAGAGATTTTCAGAGCCCCCGTGAGAAAGTTAAGAGATGAAATTTATTTTTAAATTTAAATAGAAAGCAAAAAAAGTCATATTTACTAATTTATCTCAAATACCTTTGTAATTTTAAGATATTATTAATTTATGAAATTGATGGAGCATTATTTATATGAAGCACTTTTGAAAATATTATCGTATTAATTTATTAAAATTATTGATTTACATTATAGACCTAAATTGAAGTCGTAAAAAATTACTCCATCTGTTCCATCTAATATGATCTGTATTCTTTTTGGGTCGTCCACCCAAGATGATCTGTTTTATTTTAGGAAATAATTATTTTTAAAAATGGTGAAATCTTAACTACTTTTTATCACTTTAATTATTTTATATCATTCTCTTAAATAATTATATCAAAATAAATATATCGTCTTGGATGAGACGGATGAAGTATTATTTTAGAAAAAATATTAATTTATTAAATTTTAGAGAATTTTACTCTAGACAATGCGTGGTAATAATATATTCCAACATATTATTTTTCATAATAAATGCAGGAAAAAGGCACACGGAAATTCGTGCAAAATGCTTAGCTGAGAGCTGAAAAACTAAAACAAAAGCAAACCCACGTTCTCCATCGCCCACGGAAACGTCTACGCACTTTAATCCATAACAAAATAATCATTTTACCAAATTTAGACATCAATTCATACGAAGTTCTTCCAACACAAAATCTTCGCCCACCGAAAATGGAGCCGTGATCTGCTGCTCTTGCGGAATCAGGGCATCCGGATGACCTGGCGGGCCTCCATTCGACCTGTCTCTTTGACGATTACTGCAGGATACAGCGAATCTGACCACGGTGAAGTCTCGATAGTTACAACTTCTGCGTATATATACACACGTGCGGTTGGTGTTCCCGGATGAGGAATTATTCGTGCTCGACACGTGCGTCGTTGTATGGATAGGGCTACCCTATGATGAAAATTATTTTGGAAAAATTCTTATGTATATTTGTTTGGGAGAAAAGTAAAAATTAAAATATAATTTTAAAAATAATTTAAAATAAATTTTAATAAATTATTATTTTTGTTTAGAAAATATTAAGAAAATTATTAGAGTTTTCAATAACAATAATAAGATATAATATATAGTATGATTCAAGTTATAATTCTAAAACTTAAATTAAGATTGTTTTTAAAAGTAAGCTAATTTAGAATATAATAATAATAATAATAATAATAATAATAATAATAATAATAATAATAATAATAATAATAATAATAATCTATAGTTTTTATTTTTATAAAATAATGTTCATACTTTCGCCCATAATTATTGTCTCAAAATTTTCGATCGTACATTAATGAATGTTATGTTTTGTATGTAAAGTAATTGACGTGAAAAGCGAGATATTTTTTAGTGTAAAAATAACTTTTTAGTGAGATAACAATTGTGGGTGGGCCCAAAAAGAAAAACAAGAAAACAATTATTGAACAAAGAGGGTAATAAATATTAAATTTGTAATTAAGAATCTTAAAATTGTGAAAAAATATACTTAAATTTGTTGGGTAATAAGAATCATGAAATATTACACTATTTTCCTTATTTTCGAATTCTTTTTACTTTTCTTATCTTGTAAGAATACAACTAAACACGAGAATTTAAAATTTTGAAATCATATTACTTTCTTAGGACATAATCCTTATTAAACACTGTGACTATTAACTCTATTAGACATATATCGTTGATTATGTGATATAAATTATAAATAAAGAACCACTTTAATGAAGATTTATACAAGGTAATTTAATTTCACCGCCTTCTCACGGAGCCATACATGGATTGAGAAAGCTGGTCTGGAGGACTAGTAGATGTTTCATATAGTGAAAAATAGAGCCTTTTAAGCTCATGGAAATATCTTAAGTGATCACAGAAACTTTTGGCAAGGTCCCGTATTCAATCGGTTAGTGTCCTATTGAATCAGTAAATAAATAAACATATATTTATATATATAAGGGTGGTTCACGTAAGAATGTAAATATTGGTGAGAAATACGAATGCGGCATTGAACGTATAAAGTTATTGCACTAATTGTATAAATTTATTATACCAAATTTGGCGCAACAGTTTATATTCAGTGCTACATTTTTTATGTTGAATTTGGTACAATAAATTTATATATTTAGTGCAACAACTTTATCGTTCAATGTTACATTCTTATTCTTACCAATATTAGTATTCTTACATGATACATCTCATATATATATATATATATATATATATATATATATAGGGTTGGATCGGTGAGAACTCATCTTTTTGAGAACTTGAGAACCATGCATAAGGCGTTGAAGATGATGCACAAAGCGGTATAAAGTTGTGCATAACGAAAACTTTCTAAAATTGTTGAATAACAAAATAATTTTAGAAAGTTTTCGTTATGCACAACTTTATACCGCTTTGTCATCATCTTCAACGTCTTATACATGGTTCGCAGAGTTCGCAAAAAGATGTGGTTCTCAATTGATCCACCTCTATATATATATACACTACAAAATGCAATCGATCGTGACGAAAAATTCGTCATAAAACACATGTTCGATCCGTCGCTAAAATGGATTAGCGACGGTTTGCGACGAATAAGGGGTCACCGGAAACCCGGTAGGCAAAGGTTTAGCGATGGAATTACGTCCGTCGCTAATTTATAGCGACGAGCGGCGACGGAAAATTGATCGTTAATCCACGACCTCCGAGCGATCGTCGATACTAAATCGCCGTTAATGAGATGCTAATCCGTCGTAGTTAGCGACGGATTAACGACGCTTACATAGCCGTAGCTAAATAATACCGTCGTAACTCCGTCGTTATTCTCGACGCGAATCCGCCTCGATCCGTCGCTAATTAGCGACGGACAACATCCGTCGTTAAAGTTATAATTTTTTAATTTTACGTAACAACACCGTCGTAAATCCACCGCAAGTCCGCCGCAGTCCGCCGCTAATTACGGTTTGTTCGGTTATTTCACGTTGTTAATCCGTCCTAGGTCCGTCGCTGATCCGTCGTGGGTCCGTCGCTAGATAAGAAAAATCGGGCGGTTTCAATTTGTATTTTGGATGACCACGTTTTCAAACAACCCAAACAAACCAATTCCATCCAATTGATCTATACAATCCAAACTATCCAAACAACCAATTCCATCCAATTCAATCCATACAAAGCAATTCAATCCAAACAAAGCAATTCAATCCAAAATAAACCAATTCAATCCATACAATACAAACTATCAAAATAAACCAATTCAATCCAAAATCTTGTAATATCCAAACAATCCCATAAAGAAACAATTCTAAATCATGCGATAAGTTAACAAATTCATAATACAACACGAATATGTCGGTGAGGAAGCGGAGCTCATATCACGGTGGGGAAGCGGGGCTGGCCATGAAGCGCTCTAGGGCCTCTGCCGAGCGGCCTTTTGAGCTCGAATCTGTTCTTGACGCTATCTCGCTCTCACTCGGCTTGCATTCGGCCTCGTATGCGGGCTGCTGCTGCTCGACTTCAATCGGCCTCGTATGCTCTCGCTTAGATTTCCATCGGCCTCCGGATCGATAGTGTTGTTGATAAGTTATGGAATCAGCAGTGGGCACTCTCCACCGAATGAGACGACTTCGCTCTGTATGTATGTCCGTGATAGAGAACCAGCCCAAACATCCTATTCTTTTCTTTGAGGAGCTCCCAAGGACATTTTGAGAATTTGAGTCCTATCAATTTACGGCGTCTCATCACTCCTCCCAGATTGGCTCAATGGGTCACATGTTCCTCAACTGCCTCGTAATATAATTTCATATAATTATTATTTAATTAAATGTTCGTTGTTGCGCTAACGAATATACTTACCATGATACTCGAGCTTTCCCGTCAGTATAGCTCCGTCGTCGATGGCATGATACTCGGAATACATCCCTTTGGACATCTTCTATGGCTACTCCACGCTCTCTTACCTATAAATAAGTCAAACAAATTAAATAATTAACAAGTATCACGATTCTTAAATAAATTTACTATATCTAAAACTTCAAAGTACTTACAATCTCTCGCATACTCGAATGCAGGCGTGAGCCACCCGATGCTTGACTATCGGTACCTCGCCATCCGGCTCGGACATCCTGCTGTGCGGGCCTTTGCCGCCTTCTCTTGGACTTACGTCCGAGGCCCAATATGCCTTCCAATTATCCCAATCTCGCTCGGGGATAAATGGAGATGGGTTAGCGAGTCCTTCGCCGCTTGATCTTGTGAACAAGATCTTTATAGCGCTTCGGACCTTGCGGACCGGTAGGAATAGACCGGGGCATCATCCATCGTATCATCCCAATAAAATATTTACGCAAAAATATATGATTAGAATATGCAAAGGTCAAATCATAAATGACTTCAGTATAAACAACACAAACCTGAATTCATCGAAATAAATCTGCTTGAACTCTTGAGGCACCAATTTCCAATTGAAGCCGTTGTGATTCATGAATCTACGGAATGACTCGTAATCACGCGGGCTATATCATTGCTCGGACATAAAATGCTACAATTCTGTAAAATAAAGACATTAGAATGCTAAAATTTATTTAAACCGAGACATACAAGAGATAACGTCATACCCATTCACAATGGCTATCTTTTTCATCCCCTCTCTAGATGGCACTCCACTACTGCTCGAGGGGGCGGGGCTGTGAGACAATGCCTCCATGCCTTCTTCTAGGCTAGCAGGTGTAGGCGACGGCGTGTATGATCCTGAGTGCCTCCTACGTGATGACATCTGCAAACAAAGGTAAAAAATGTTGTATTAAAAATTCACAAATAATACATATCATAACGTTTTGTGTGCATACTAGTGACAATTATCGTCGTCGTCATTTGAACTCTTGTGTGCATACTTAAAAATGCTATAAATTCACAAATAATGCATATCATAACGTTTTGTGTGCATACAAAAAAATGCTATAAATTCAAACCCTATTCATCGTCGTCGTCGTCATCATCATCCAATGTATGATTTTCTTCTAACTCTGACAATTCAACTTCATCATCCTCATTATCAGATGTCTCTTCAATGTCTATGAGTGTACCGTCAGGATGAACTAGTGTCGTGTCCTCATCCACAACGACATTAGTAATCGAACCTAATGCATCCTCTTGAAAAGGGGGAGGTACTATCGATCTGAGAACTCTCATCTGAGACTTCCACATTAGATCGAGCTTTAATTTTGCATACTTCCCACCACTCTTTCATAGATTGTTTTAAACTTGGACATGCACAATAGTATACTTGAATGACTTGATTGGCGAGGATAAGCAGTTCGAACTTGTTATATCTTCTCGTATGATTTACGAAACCAACTTGTACTCGGAATGAATTGATAACCCCAATCGTGAAGGATCAAACCACTCGCATCTAAACAATGTTGTGGTCTTCGTTGGTAGCCAGGATATTCCAACTCACAAACCTCAATAATCGACCATAAAATCGAGTTCTTGCGTGTCTGTACCATAAGTGTCACCTTTAATGCACACTCCACTATTCATAGTTGATCTTTGTGACCCATGTTCTAAAGTGTGAAATTTGTAACCATTTATATAATACCACGGTGCGTCTTAATTAGAGTGAAGGCCCTTTGGCAAGAGATAATATGAGCGGATTCACAATGTTGTTAGTATGATCTTTGACCTATTATTAGTAAAAAGCGATTAGAATGAGTGACTAAGCGTACATATTAAATATTTTCTACTAATAATCATCGAACACTCACATATGCCTCAAACCAAAAGCGGAAGCCTCTTTCAATCGACCTTTGAATATCAGAGCTAGAGATAAGTGGATTTGATCTTTTCACATCTTCGATGAATAAACTACATCAACATATATTTACGATCCTAGTTAATAATAACAATAATAATAATAATAATAATAATAATAATTAACAATGAATTCTAAGAAAAACACGACACTTACGCCATGTAAATGTCTGCAACTTCAACACAGTTGAGCAACACGTATAAACGAGCAGCATCATATTCTCTACTATCCAAATATCTCGTTGACATATTTCCAAAAGGTCTGCCATCTTGCTTGAAGATTTGAAGCATATCTGGATAGTCTTCGTGCCTAATCTCCGCTTGACCATGATATAAATCTCTGAACTTCGTTCTTACGTGATCATCAAAATAATACGAGCAAAAATGTCGATGCTTCTTCTACTAAGTAAGCATTGCAGATAGAACCCTCAACCCTGGCTTTATTTAAATGCGTTGTTCTTCAACTTACGTAAGTATCTACAAAATTTAGAACGTTGTTCTTCAATATATATATATATATATAGGGTTGGGTTCCCGTAGTACCCGGTCCCCAGATAGTATGTAGTACTCAATCTAGACCACACATTTTGAACATATGGCCGCACCACAACCGACACATGGCAATCCCCTTTTCATTTATTTATCTTTTTAATTTTCGCAGGGGTATATTGGGCAAAAAAAAAAACTTAGTTTTCTTCTTCTTCTTCTTCTTCTTCTTCTTCTTCTCTCATCCGATTTTCTTCATCTTCTTCAAATTTCTTTCTGGTGGCGGTGACGGCGTGAGCGATGACGGTGCGACATCAGCGGTGTGAAGCATAAGACAACGGTTTTGAAAGATAAAGAGAGGAAAAATAAGATTTTGAGAAGAAATTTGATAGATTTTGTGAAAAAATGAGATGTAGATTTTGAAGGATTGAGAGACATGGTGGTTATTGCAGTAGTTTAAGACGAAGTTCGCGATGTCGAAGAAAGAAGCGGCAAAGCGATGGAGAAGGATAATGAGGAATTTTGTCGAAAATGAAGTATGCATCTTGCAAAGCGTAAAATGCATACCACAAAGCGTCGACATGCATTCTATAAAGCGTGACATGCATACTAAAAAAATAAAATCAGTATATTTTAACAAAATATGCATATTACAAAACAATAACATGCATACGACCAAACACAAACATGCATGCCACGAAAAACAAACATGCATGCTTTAAAAAAGAAAATCATAGGTTTCTTATTCACGATATCTCTCTTTATATCTCCTCCAATATACACAAACATTTATCTTGTTGATCCTTTGTTTTCTTTATTATTAATCATATGTTTTCTTTCGAATTATGAAGTTAGAAGTAATAGATCTAAACTTGAGAATAAATTTTAGAGAAATCAATCGCATATGCATTTTGTGTTCAATATTATGCAGTTTTATGTTCAATCGTATGCAGTTTTCTGTATAACAATATGCATGTAGTTTCTGGAGAAATAAATCTCATGCATTTTTTTGTTAACACGTATGCAGTTTTATGTTCAAACATATGCAGTTTTGTGTTCAAACATATGCAGTTTTCAGTTTTAAAACATGCATGATTTGTTTTCGCAATCACATAACAAATTAAATTACTAATTTACCCTTACTTTTGAAAATCGGTGAAATTAAGGTTAAAAGTCCGAAAAATCCCAACCATAGGATCTATGAGATAAGTGGATGAGATTGAGTACTACATACTATCTCGGGCTCAGTACTATTTGATCCTCCTATATATATATATATATATATATATATATATATATATATGTGTGATAATGTCTGGCAAGTACCTTTCGAATGGATACATCCATCGGTATTGAGCAGCCACGCAATACGGGCTTCATCACTAAATGAACGGAAGATGTTCCGTGGAGTCGAAGAAACTAGGGAAAAAGCGCTCAAGCTTGCATAAAATCATGGAATATTTTCTTGGAGCCCTGCAGTTCATCAAGCCCTATGTTTCGAGAAGTTAAATCTTTGAAGAATAAAGATAATTACATTCTGACTTTCCAAACATTTGGTGGGAGAAGTTCGCGAAATCTGATCGGTAGAATTATTTGCATGAAAATGTGACGATCATGACTCTTCATCCCAAACATCTTGGTTTGTCATGTCTACACATCTACCCATGTTAAAACGTACCCATCTCGAAATCTTAAACCTCTTACCCACTCACATAAGACTTTTTCTCACGATTGTCAAGTGTATAAGAAGCCTTTGGATATTTTCTGTTGATTCATTCATCGTCAACTCAGTGCATAGCGATATAAATTAAGTTCTTCTCTAGATTTGCTTGTATCTTTTGTCTTCCCTTGGACATTCATGACTATGTTGAAGACATTATCGAACACATTCTTTTCTATGTGCATGACATCCAAATTATGCCGAATCAAAGAGAACTCGATGAGGTAGATCCCGGAAAATACTTTTCTTCCATCCGCCCAAACTGCTTGGATATTCTGCTATTTATTTCATCACTGCCAATCTCTGTTACGGAGACTAGTCCCATACCCATAATTAGTGACAGAAGCTCATCTCCTGATCGCGCTTCTGGTGGATCGTTAGTAATCACTGTGTTCTTTCTGAAACCTCTTAGATCCCTTGAAATGGGTGATTAGGGCTAGAAATTTATGATGGTTATCAAACCATGACTGCTTACCACTTTTAGCTAAAGTAAAAGCATCGGTATACTCCATGCAGTGCGGACAAGCTAATCTTCCAGCTGTACTCCATCCAGACAACATAGAGTATGCAGGGAAGTCACTAATTGTCCAAAGTAATGCAGCGTGCATTTGAAAATTTCGCTTCAACGATACATCATAAGTAAGAACGCCGTCATCCCACAAATCTATTAACTCTGCTATCAATGGTTGCAGGAACACATCAATCTTCTCCCCGGATTCGCGGTCCGGGCACTAAGATCGTAAGAAACATGTATTGCTCCTTCATACACAGCCACGGGGGAAGATTATAAGGGGTCAGTATAACGGGCCATGATGAATATTGCTTTCCTGATTGACCGAATGGCTGAAAACCGTCAGTTGAGAGTCCCAATCGCACGTTACGAATTTCTGATGCAAATAAGGGAAACTTCGTGTTCAAATGTTTCCATGCAATTGAGTGCGCGGATGACGATGACCCCATCATCGACCGACGATGCATGCCAGCGCATATTTTCCGTTGTAGCATTGGATGCATACAATCTCGTAGTCGAGGAGTTAGAGGAAAATAATACATCTTTTATATGCTACTTGTGCTTTCGTCGACTTCCACCACTCGAGTATTGCTCTTGAAGCGAGGATGGTTCTGAATTTGTAGCTCGTCAATTCGAATCTTGCGCCTGATAAATCATGCAATTAAATGGACAACAATCAATTTTGTGTACGGGCAACCCAATGCCACACAACAATCTCTTCGTGCTGTAGAAGTCATCAGGCACGTAATTTCCATCTGGATGCGACTCTTTCATCAGTTCTGATATTTGATCAAAACCCTTCTCAGTAATGTTGTTCTCTGCTTTCCAACTCAGAAGTCGAGCCACAAATGACAACTGTGTGTGATCCGAGCAACCCGGCCACAAAGGTTTATCGACGACATTCAACATATCGTAAAAAATTTGCATCGAATTTGGCTCCTCTTGATCTCGTCAAAGTTGAGCGTGGACCAGCGGCATCCACTACCATCGTATGATACGTATTTGGTTGACGGTTAACATCCGAATCCACAACATTGTCCCTACTTGTGGTTGTCTCTCCTTGAAATATCCATGTGATAATTTGGAACAAATCAAATTTTGATAAGTGATATCATACGATATCTTTCTTACGATAAGGTATATTCTTACACTTCTTACGGACACTTGATTTTCTCTCCATCCGCGAATAAAAGCGAGCACTAGCGAATTGATAAAACTTTCAAGTCCATCTAGAAATTGATATTTAATCCACCAACGAACTAAACCTCTTATACATCCACTCACGATTGTCATTCATTCTTCAAGCTCCTAATTATAAATAATTAATTAAACATGTTCAACATAAGTTGTACAATATAAACTAATTATACACTCATAAGTTATGAATATGTTAATTCATCTATGAAGTAGTTCGATGCAGTATGATTATTCCACCTTCATTTTTCTTCTCGATGGTATGCCCCAACCATGGAATTCAGAGCGTATCATACGAGGTCTTAGCTATTGGCATTTGTTAAAAAAAGTGGGATTAAAATAGTGTATAGCGGTATTTTGTTAAATATGATGTGTCTCTAATGACACATGAGATAAATAAATATTTTAATTAACATATGAATTATATATCATCATATGAAATTATATAGACTCAATTCAGATTAAAGAGTTATGGCAGTCAAACACAACGATATATCATCGTATTTTTGTTAAATATGATGTGTCTCTAATGACACATGAGATAAAGTTAGTATTCATTTTTATTTATTTATTTTATTGAATTGTTATATCTATTATTATTATTATTATATTGAATTAAGTTGTTTCTCTCAAAGTAGCACAATTAATATTCTTCATGAATATTACATGCTCTTGAAGAGCAATTCATATGTTAATTATGTGATGTATGGTTATCTGATGGAAAAATATAACTTTATGTCATATTGATATTGATTTACTCAATTCCTATTTGTGGAATGATATTGAAATTGATTTGTAATATCTTATTAAACAATCTATGAAGGATTGCTACAATTTTAAATGCTAATATTTTTATTATCGGCTCTAGAAGAGCATTAATTGATCGTCCTCGTGAGCATCAAATCAATTATTGATCATTCTCATAAGTATCAAATCAATTATACATGAATATTTCACATTGGGTTGAATTTCAAATTCAAGTATCCAAATTGTTATCAAAGTATGAATATTTGAATGTATTCCCCTTTTACAATTAGTGTGTGATTATAATACCTCCGAGAAGAGGGTTTTCATTTAACTAATTCTTTTATTACCACTCAAATATAAATATCGTGCTCTACGAAATATATCGTCGTCATATTATAGGAATCAACAATTTTTTTATATTAATTTCGGCAGAGTAAGTTTTATAAAATTAATCGCCTGATTCCCAATTCAATCAAACTCATTCAAATTTCACCAAATCATCACCATATGCCTAATTATACACTTAACAACACAAAACATCTCACGAAATGATGAATTTATCATCCCAATTCACATCCAAGCATATCAATTTCACAAGCCCAAATCACAATACTAACATTCAATGTATCATTTTCACTATCAATTCGGTAAACTCAATTCAATTTTCACTATCAATTGATGCATCATATATAATATTTTCACTATCAATTCAATACATCATCTAATAATTTTCACTAATCAATTCAATGCATCATATACAATATTTTCAATAAAATCAACAAATATAACAAAATAAAAAATGAAATATAAATAAAACCCAAACAAACCAACTTGAATGACGACTGACGGGAGGCGGGGCGTGGGCAGTGTGAGGAGGGGCATAGGGAGGAGGGAGGCGGAGGGATGGCTGGAGGTGGGGTGGGGTGGGGTAGGGTGGGATAAATGTGGTCAATTGGGGGGGGCGGGGGGGGCGGGACGGCAGCAATGGCTCGGGTGGGGTGGGGTGGGGTGGGGTGGGGGTGTGGGTGGGGTGGGGCTGGGGCGGGTGGGGTGGTCGGGGATGGGCGGCAGCGGCCAGCGAGGCGGCGGCGAGGCTGGCGGGGGTGGGGTGGGGCTGGGCTGGGGTTGGTTGGGGTGGGTGTCGCGAGGGCTAGGGAGGAGAGGTCGGGCACCATGGGCGACGGAGATCGAGGCGTGGTGGTCGGGCACTGACAGGCGGCGAGGTTGGGTTGGGGAGGGAGGGAGGTTTGAGGATCGATATGAAATGGGAAGAAATCCGTCGTAATTAAACTTTTAGCGGCGGATTAGCGACGGAAATGTCCGTCGTTATATTTAAAATACTGTAGCGGCGGATTAACGACAGTATAATGGATTTAACGACGGAATAATTTAACGACGGACACGTATCCGTCGTTAATTAACGCACATAATATAAAAAAATAAAAAAGATTTTACATTAACGACGGAATGAATTCCGTCGTTAAATTAGAGACTATTTTACGACGGAAATTCTGTTGCTATTATTATTGGGAATAAATAAAATCAGAATTAAAATTAACGACGGATTGTATCCATCGTTAAAATAAATTAAAAAAATTAGAAATAATCCGATTTTTAACGACGGTTTAGCGGCGAAATGCCGTCGTTAAAACTTGTGCGAGAATTCCCGCCATGCTACGTCGTCGATCCGTCGCAAAAAAATCCGTCGCTAATCGTCGATTCACGACCCGCGTTATGTCGTCGCTAATCCGTCGCGATTCACGACCGCATTTTATCCGTCGCTAATCCGTCATTGATCGGTGTATTTTGTAGTGATATATATATATATATATATATATATATATATATATATGTCAAATAATTATCACTTACATAAAATTAATGATGCTATGGTATATGTATGTCTTATATTTGTTATTACGGATGGGTAGTAATTTAAATGATTTGGTTGTGGGTTTAACTTATCTCATTCATTTCAAAAATCACATCCGAGTGTCGATGGACGTAAAGCGAAAATTGGACAAGATTCATGCTTATGTTCTTGTGGTTGATTTTGATCTAAGAGGTGCTTTGTTTCGTGGTGATTAGTGACAAAAAAATACATGGAGAATATATTTCTTCTAATAAAAAATTATTTAAAAAAAAAAATTTGCCAAAAAATAATAATAATCACAATTTTAAATTGACCAAAACAAAATGGGTATAAACTCCAAAAAAAATTACAAAATCAATCACATATTTTATTAAAACTCAACTGCTTCCTTGTCAAACTACCAAATACATAACATAATTTTCATTATAATAGACTTTTGGAATAAGTTGGTTTGGGCTACATCGATCCCTCCCAAAGCAAAAATTTTCATGTGGAAAGCTATCAGGAATTTTATCCCCACAGCTGCTAACCTGAAGGACCACCACGTTCCCTCAGAAGGCATTTGTGAAGTTTGCAAGGACCGATGGGCTACAACCGAACACTCCCTCATTTTCTGCCCATGTAGCAAAACTGGATGGAAGAAGAGCCGGTTCTGGAAGTTTCTTCGTCATGCTAAAGCGCTGAGCCTGGTTGACATAGCTGCCATGATCAGGAACGAAATGAAGAGTGAAGACTATGACTTTGGTGTGTTATGCTTTGGCAAAATTGGAGAGCTATATGCAAGGCTTCGCATGAATCTAATCTAAATTTTGATGAGGCTTCGGAAACCTTATGTCACAGCCCAACTACCTAATCAGGTAATTAGACCGTGACTCGGGTTTAAGATGAAAATTTAATGACAACAAACTCAAACATATGTCAAGAGAAAGGATGACAACAACTTTCTTCATGAATGAATCTAACATTTATGGTTCAAGAAAGTAAAATATAAAGTAGGTTTCAAGGATATTTTGTCGACAAGAATGATTTATCAACAATTTAAAACATAGATTGACAATGATTCAATCGAATAATATTGAATCAACGAAAACCATTACGAGCATTCGAGAAATCCTTGTTCACCGAACATTGGACATTATCAATTTATCATATCGAACACATAAACAAGTAAGGTCAAAGCTCGACAGCGAAAACATGGTGAGAATTATGTATGAAGACATAACTCTCTGGGCAAACAAACATATCAATAACAATAGAACAACCATAATATGAAGTAACAATTAGGGAAGCTCCTTCGCGCAACATTCGATTCCAGCATTCTCTCCAGTTCAACCTGCATATTTAGAAATATATGCAAGGCGTGAGTACAAAAATACACTCAGTGGGTATACGCCAAAAACAATTAACATTTAAAACATTGCCCTTATGGTATAAACTTGACTTGCCATAACATGTACATTCATAAATAAATACTTACTTGCTTTCATATCATCATAATATCATATGCATATGCATGTATCATGTTTGCATGCACCTTTCATCTCTCCTTCCCATATCCACGGATTCTTCTGCGTGTTGAGAAGTAGGCCTCCTTCTCAAACACCTTAATATCACATACCCGAGTTGGACCGAAGGTTCTCAACTACGGTCATGCCGACGTCGGTAAATTCTTTCTTTTTCTTTCTTTCTTTTCTTTCTTTTCCGTGGATAGGTAGTGCATTATGCTTATGCTCTTGCTCAAAACATTGGCAAGTCGATCAACTTTTCAAATCAATGCATATCATAATCTCATGTCATCTTTTATGCATAATCATATCATATCTTTTGAAAACATTTAAAAGCATAAGCATACTTTATATAAAATACTTATACCCACCTGGATGTTCCTTAGAGCTAAGGAACTAATTCCCAATTCCATTTCTCTCTTTTTCCATATTTTATCCTCCTAGAACGGCAATAAAGCCTTTATTCGATGACCGATCGAAAATTCAACGACCGGATCTTCCAAAATTTGGCATGCAAATTTCGAAATTTGCTGTGTGTGTGAGTGTGTGTTACTTGAATTGAGGGAGAAGAAATGAGGGTGATCATGTTTTAAAAATAAATTAGTAAGGGTAAAATAGTAATTTCACATTATCAATTTATTTTTCTTTTATTTTTCCAAAACAAAATGGTGCCAACACACCATTTTCTAGAGAATTCCATAAAATAATTCCCATATTTTATTCTTGAATTTTCGTAATTAATAAAAATAATAATAATAATAATAATAATAATAATGTATTTTCATGTAATTTTCAAAATATTGTAGAAAATTCCATAATTAATTCCCAAAATTCCAATATTGAATCTTATCTTCTTAACACTTTAAACTCATCATTTTCATCAATATAAAGTTCCAAAGTCATAAAATATATAATAGGAACTCACTTTATAAAAATAGTGATTTAATTCCATTTTATGCAAATAATGAAATTAAATATTCCATTTATTCTTAAATCCTTCAAAATCACTTTCTAAATTTTCCATCATCAAATATCATTAAAATATAATAATTAAAAATATTTTAACCTTAAAACCATTTTAAATATCTTGCTCTTCATCCGAGCTTGATCGGCAAAGCCGACGCCACAAAACGTAGATTTTGAAATTCTCAATTTTCGAAATCAAAACTTATTGAGCATGTACCTATCATCTTAAGACCCTTGGAATCTAGGTCTTCTTATTCTAAATAAGATCTAAGAATCTTATCTCGATTCGCCTCGATTCTATCGTCTCAACTCAAGCTTAACGCAAAGCTTCTAACTTAACCAACTCTTTCTTAAGGATGCAATTCCTTCTTAATGAGATCTTAATTATGGGTTAATCTACATTGCAAATACGGGTATTACATTCTCACCCCTTACAAAAATTTAGTCCTCGAAATTTGTACGTCGACAAAAGCTCAGAGCACTTCTTTATCATCTGATCTTTAACTTCCATGTCGTCTCTTCTAAATCATCATACTTCCATGTCGATTTAAGACGCATTCTGGCTTTCTTTCATAGCTTAAATCTTGTTCACGAACATTTGCTCTCTTAATGTGTCATGTGTTTTGAATTAAACACATATCTTCGTATATGCGGCATATAGAACACATCGCGAATATTTTCGAATCTCGGAGCAAATGCTAATCTGTAGACGAATAACCAATCTTTCTTGAATCTCGTACAATTCGATATATCTTGATAATTTCTTGGATTCTTGTCTGTGCTTGTCGTACGTTTACGACCATCTCTTTAAATCGTTTCTGGTCCAAGCACTTTTCTTCTTCAAATACATTTTAAATAAAACGTCGATCTACACTTTCTGCCGTAGAAGACTTCGTAGAGCACCATATAAATCTTGGTTCTGATCTTGTCTTCTAACGTCTGGATGGTCCATTTAAATTGACCATCTATTGCGGATAAAAGCTGCACTGTAATTCAATCTTGTATCCATTTTTATTGTAGGCTTGTCCAAAACAAGATGTAAACTCGGAATCTCTATTTGGAATGATTGAGACGACATTCCATACAAACATACTATCTTTCAAACGTATACTTGAGCTAACTTATCGACCGTGCGTGATAGAGATCGAGAATAACATAAGCGTGCTTAGTGAGTCGATCGATTGTCACCCATGCTTGATTTGAGTAACCAAACACGTATGTTTTCTCGTCTTTCAACTTTATAAAGAGCATCACGAAACAATTCTTCAAAATTCACGATCATAAATTGCTATAATATCCTTTACATTTGCGTAATCCCGAGGTAGATACTTTTCATACAATTCTTCCTTGAATTGCTCCCACTTGAAATTCTTTAATTGCTCGGAAGAAATAACTTTCGGCGAAATCTTCATCCGAAAACTGTTGACCCTTCAACATCAACGATATACATAAGAGATATTCTTGATCGGAGCTCTCCAAAATTGAAAACTTCGCTCAATGAAACGAACTCATTCTTGACATCGGTGGGTTATCAACATCATAAGGATAAAGCATTTGAGACAGAAAATTACGCCATTCTACAATTGGTTTAAAGGGAAGAAAGTACAAGTAAATTTTGGGAAGAGAATTGTACTTTCTTATCTTCAAAATGAGAATTTTCTTCTTCTGGGTGACATACTGCATTACAAATGAATACCGAACTGCAGCATATCTTGCTTATCAATAACAGGATAAAGGGTTTCAATCAACAAACAAACTCAGAACTCAAAGGTCTTCAAAATTGTTATCACAAAGTGATGATGTGAAATGAAACAGTTGGATAGAAAAATGATCGTATAGATATCAAGGAAAGGAATTTACATCTCTGAGGACCTTTATAAAATAGGGAAAACTTTGTCATCCGGGTATGCTTTGATATCTCGACAACCACATCCGATCGATTTATGACTATCGACTTCCACTCGTCCACGAAAGGTTGTCTTCAAAGGAACTTGGCGATATCTAGGGTTATGGTTGTCTTTGTGCCGACAATTGGTACAACTTTCGAGTTCATCGCAAAATTTTCGAGACACTTGGGTCTCGATAAACTAACGATTCTTTGCTTAATTTCAAAGAAAAGTCTAGGAATATAATAAAATAAAATGAGCGATTCGATGTAGGAATCTCAAGAAGTGCGAAAGGCTGATCGCTTCAATCTAAATCAATAAGGGCAATTTCAGTATTGATTTAAGAGTAATCAAATTGTACAAGATCTATATTAGATTCAAGCATAACTAGCCGAGCATTTGATAAGGAAGACACTATTTTAGAATAAGGTGCTAGTATCATGCTCAGGCGTAAAAGAGTCAACATCTATGGTTTTAAGATTTTCACCATCATCATTCTCAAATGGAGAAGGAAAATTTTTCAATCAACCGAAGCTGATGAACAACTGAGATAAATTTAGGAATAGGAAAATGAATCAAAAGGGGCTCGCGTATACGAAATATTGAAATTTGATGGTAACTAGGAGTCTGGAGAATCAATTTGCTCAAAACAATAAAGCCAGACTCAACATAATCAATGGCAACAAGCAACAACCCAATCTTGTCACTCTTTAGGCAATAAAAGATCAACTAAAATCTTTCCACTAAATCTCGATCGCGCTTGATCAAGCGTCTCTTTCCATGATCGATAGAATCAAGCGAAAAAAATTAGTCCAATATGAGCTACTCGTCCGGCGATGTAGATAGAAATTCTCTTTGATCTTTATTGGCGAAACTAAACTAAGCGGCGATAACGTCATGACGAAAAACAAGTCGTTCTTTTCCGAATTATCAAGACGATCCTCGCCATCGTAGATAAAATAATACTCGAACTCTTGCGGAAAACATATTCCTATTGTTCTGCCATCTTTTCCCAAGATTTCTTTTCCACATTAGCTCGATGAGCAATAACCCATTTCAATCACACCTTCTCATCTTATGATTTATTCTTTAAGGCGTATACTCAAACATTATCTGAGATAACCATAATCATAAGTATAAACTTTTACCTGGTGAGCTAGAGATGACTGAATCGAATGCTGAGCTTCTCTCAAGAACAATTATCGCTTTGACTCATTTTCTCAAAAATGAAGTCCAACAAATGACTCCATAACTCATTTTCTCAAGCAGAGTCAACCCAAAAGATTTACATACTCAATGTGCATAAACTGCACAAATCTCACAAGAATTCTTGAATTTAGGATTCAAGACAACACACAAACTGCACAAGCATTCCCAAGGATTTATATGCTCAGATTTCAAGACTTTACTCAACTGTGAAAAAAAATTCGCAAGGATTCACAAGTTCAGTATTCAAACTGTGCACAAACTGTACAAAATTCACAAGGATTTATAGGTTTCAAGTTTCAAAGCGTACACTGAGACTACACAAATTTATAAAGGTTCACGGGTTCATAATTGAAAACCGCTCGATACCATTACATCACATTGACTACCTAATCGGTAATTAGCCGTGACTCGGGTTTAAGATGAAAATTTAATGACAACAAACTCGAACATATGTCGAGAAAGGATGACAACAACTTTCTTCATGAATGAATCTAACATTTATGGTTCGAAGGTAAAATATAAAGTAGGTTTCGAGGATATTTTGTCGACAAGAAGGATTTATCAACAATTTAAAACATAGATTGACAATGATTCAATCGAATAATATTGAATCCAACGAAAACCATTACGAGCATTAGAAATCCTTGTTCACCGAACATTGGACATTATCAATTTATCATATCGAACACATAAACAAGTAAGGTCAAAGCTCGCAGCGAAAACATGGTGAGAATTATGTATGAAGACATAACTCTGCGGGCAAACAAACATATCGATAACAATAGAACAACCTTAATATGAAGTAACAATTAGGAAGCTCCTTGTGACATTCGATTCGACATTCTCTCATTTCGACTGCGATTTAGAAATATATGCGGCGTGAGTACAAAATGCACTCGGTGGGTATCGCCAAAACAATTAACATTTAAAACATTGCCTTATGGCTATAAACTTGACTTGCCATAACATGTACATTCATAAATAAATACTTACTTGCTTTCATATCATCATAATATCATATGCATATGCATGTATCATGTTTGCATGCACCTTTCATCTCTCCTTCCCATATCCACGGATTTTCTGCGTGTTGAGAAGTAGGCCTCCTTCTCAAACACCTTAATATCACATACGAGTTGGACGAAGGTTCTCAACTACGTTCATACCCGACGCGTCGGTAAATTCTTTCTTTTTCTTTCTTTCTTTTCTTTCTTTTCCGTGGATAGGTAGTGCATTATGCTTATGCTCTTGCTCAAAACATTGGCAAGTCAATCAACTTTTCAAATCAATGCATATCATAATCTCATGTCATCTTTTATGCATAATCATATCATATCTTTTGAAAACATTTAAAAGCATAAGCATACTTTATATAAAATACTTATACCCACCTGGATGTTCCTTAGAGCTAAGGAACTAATTCCCAATTCCATTTCTCTCTTTTTCCATATTTTATCCTCCTAGAACGGCAATAAAGCCTTTATTCAAGCCGATCGAAAATTCAACTACCGGATCTTCCAAAATTTGGCATGCAAATTTGAAATTTGCTGTGTGTGTGAGTGTGTGTTACGTGAATTGAGGAGAAGAAATGAGGGTGATCATGTTTGAAAAATAAATTAGTAAGGGTAAAATAGTAATTTCACATTATCAATTTATTTTTCTTTTATTTTCAAAACAAAATGGTGCCAACACACCATTTTCTAGAAATTCCATAAAATAATTCCCATATTTTATTCTTGAATTTTGTAATTAATAAAAATAATAATAATAATAATGTATTTTCATGTAATTTTCCAAAATATTGTAGAAAATTCCATAATTAATTCCCAAAATTCCAATATTGAATCTTATCTTCTAAACACTTTAAACTCATCATTTTCATCAATATAAAGTTCCAAAATCATAAAATATATAATAGGAACTCACTTTATAAAAATAGTGATTTAATTCCATTTTATGCAAATAATGAAATTAAATATTCCATTTATTCTTAAATCCTTCAAAATCACTTTCTAAATTTTTCCATCATCAAATATCATTAAAATATAATAATTAAAAATATTTTAACCTTAAAACCATTTTAAATATCTTGCTCTTCATCCGAGCTTGATCGCAAAGCAAGCGTCACAAAGCGTAGATTTTGAAATTTTCAATTTTCGAAATCAAAACTTATTGAGCATGTACCTATCATCTTAAGACCCTTGGAATCTAGGTCTTCTTATTCTAAATAAGATCGAGAATCTTATCTCGATTACGCCTCGATTCTATCGTCTCGACTCGAGCTTAACGCAAAGCTTCTAACTTAACCAACTCTTTCTTAAGGATGCAATTCCCTTCTTAATGAGATCTTAATTATGGGTTAATCTCTGTTACAGAAATACGGGGTATTACACCTTATGTGTTGCCTTGATTGAGAACTACAATAGTGCTCGGCCTTTGTTCTCTGCGGCTAACCAACTGGGCCTGATGTGCGGCAATAGGAAGTGGAAGAAGCCAAAAAGGGAAGCTTCCGAGTTGATGTGTACGCCCTCTTCAACCCTAGGAAGAAAGGCTTTGGAGTTGGCATCATAATCCGAGATCATAACGGAAGAATTATCCTGGCGAAATCTCAACAGACGACCCCATCGTCGAGCGTCATGTTCGTTGAGGTTAAAGCTGTTATTTTATGTTCGCTAAGGTTAAAGCTATTATTTTTGGAATCCTGTGATGTGTGGAAAATGGAATTCTCCCTTTTGAAGTGTTTACAGACTCAATCTTGGCTGCTCGACTCATGGCTAAGCCTGAGGAGGAAAAGGACTTGCTACCTGAAGAAATTTTTGAGATCCTCCAAGGTGCAAGATCTCATGTTCTTATAGGCGTGGCCCATACTCATAGAATGTCTAACAAGGCCACCCATGCTCTTGCTCAATTTGCTTTGAACTGTAATCGTCCAGTTTGTTGGAACAACAATTTTCCTAATTGGCTTGTTGAACTTGTTAGCAATGATTTGCTGGATTAATATGATTAGTTCTGTTTCAAAAAAAAAATACATAACATAATTTGCAAGGAAGAACATCCAAAATAGAATTAACATTATTTCAATTCCAATTTCAGAAAAAAGTGGAAGATTTTGAAGAAGAAAATTCTAATAATAAACAAAAAATAGCTTCTATCCATGTTCTTTTCTATCTTCACTGCATTCATAGCTTTTCCATGTGTTTTGCAAACAACCAAAGCACTAAAATAAGTATATTTAAGAGAGAGAGAGAGAGAGAGACGATGTGAATGACGAATTTGGAGAAAAGACGACATATCTAGAGTAGGGGTGTAATCGAACCGAGTCGAGCCGAATATCATCGTGCTCAAGCTTGGTTTATTTAGTATCGAGCCGAGTTTCGAGTTTTATTTATCGAATATTTCGAGCTCACGAGCTTATTCGAGCTTTAATCGAACCCAAATAAACTTTCTAAATTTAGATATATGTTTAGAATATTGATTATTTTATTTTAAAAATAAATTATTTTATCCATAATAACACAATATATTTATTGATTTCTTATAACAAATAAAAATAGGTAGAGATTTAATAAAATAATTACTAATTATAGAAAGAAAATAATTATATCTAGTTAATAATTTTATATTTTCAAAACAAATCAGTTAACGAACTTGTTCACGAGCTAACGAGCCGAATACTATCATGCTCAAGCTTGGTTTGTTTGGCTAACGAGCTTCACTAAACAAACTCGAACGAACTTTTATCGAGCCGAACTCCGAATAGTTCACGAATAACTTGGCTCATTTACAGCCCTAATCTAGAGGATGTGAACAGTGAATCTATAGAAGCAGAGAAGCATTTGAGGTTGATTAGGGTTTGATTTGGGGAAAACACATAAATGAGTAACGATGAGATCATATCTATATATATAAAAGCATTACCAACGGATTAACGACAGATTAGAAAATTACAAAAAAATTACTCTATTCATCCATCATATTCGTTCTTTGATTTTGGTGACACGGGTTTTAATAAATTGTAATGAGTTTAAAGTGAGTGAGATAATAAATGAATATATTAATAAATAGTAAAATTAAAAAGGTGTGCCATGAATAGTATTTTTTTTAAATAAGTGAATAGATTTAAGTTAAAAAATATGGAATTATGTATCCAAAAAGGAAAGTGAACGTTTTTGCAGACGGACCAAAATAGAATTAAATAATTGTATTTAATGGACGAATGAAATATAACATAATAAAGTGTTAACAACAGATTAAAAGATAAAATAAAAATATAACGATGGATTAATGATGCAATGTTTGAAATCCAAATAAATAAAAAGTTCTCTTTATTAAAAAACAGATTAATGACAAATACTTTAATTCGAATAAAATAAAAATAAAAACAGATGCATTTGTTCCGCTGTTACGTTGGTAGTTAGTGGAGATTTTCTTATAGTGCAAGTATTATAAGTACCTCAATGACACAATTAATGACGATAATTCGTTCCAATCAGAATCATATTATATTTGATTGTTAATTTGAACCAACCAGAATATATATATTATATTTGACAGTTAATTCGCTTATCTCGTTTTTTATAAATGAACTCCAATATTTAAAAAAGTACATGGCCTAATGAACAAATTTAACATTTATTTTATATCATCATCAAATTGAATCAAGCAAATGCAAAACATCAAACTTACATACACACACATGATATTATCGCTCAATAGGTAGGATAAAATAATGTAAGATATATAAATGATCTAAAGCTTTGTCTGTATTTTTATCTTTATTATTCCCATATGAATATTTTAGATTTCTCTTTAATAATAGAGAGAGGAGTTTCCTAGTCGCCTTCACGTGAATGGATTGGGTTGTGAGATTCTCAATTTAATAGTCTTAGTCACATAAGTATGAAAGATATATATATATATATATATATGAGGGTTAACGTGAGAATCAAAAAATGATGAATTCATTGTGAAAATTGATAAATTCGCTGGAAAAGTTACTGAATCAAAAAAAAATAGAATTTTTCCCCTCATGGGATTCGAACTCGGGTGAAAATTTTTGAATTTTGGAATTCAATAACTTTATCAACGGATTCATCAACTTTTATAGTAAATTCATTTGGTTCTTAGTTTTTATGATAAAAATAGTTATCACGTTGATGAATCCGTTGAGAAAGTTACCGTATTACAAAATTTAAAATTTTTCACCCAGGTTCGAATCCCATGAGGAGCGAAAATTCTATTTTTTTGGATTGATAACTTTCGATGGATTCATCAATTTTTACAATGAATTCATCATTTTTTGGTTTTCACATTCTCACAATAAAAATAGTAAATAAATTTTGATCGTAAAAATTAACATCATGCATCAAATTAAATTTTGTACTCCCTCCGTCCCGGCATTCATGACCCGTATTCCTTTTTGGGACGTCCCACCAATGTTGGCTCGTTTCCTTTTTGGGATAAAAATTAGGGAACTAATCCTATTTACTCACTAATTGGGTTGGCCCATAAAATACCCTAATCCTAAACTATACTACCTCTCTCCCGTTCACTCTGCCTCACTCATTCACTCTGCCTCACTCATTTCTGAGATCTCTCTCTCTAACTCCCTCTCTACCACTCTCCCTCTCTCGTCTTCGGGCATCAACCCCTTCACTGAAACCCTAGCTTTTTCCTACTTCGCCGTCGACCCTCTGGTTTTGTCTTCTCTCTTCTCTCTCTCTGTAACTCCTTCTCTACCCATTCTCCCTCTCGTCTTAGGGCATCAACCCCTTTACCGAAACCCTAACTTCTTCATACTCCACCGTCGACCCTCTGGTTTCGTCTTCTCTCATCTCTCTCTCTGTAACTCATCCTCTATCCCTTCTCTCTCGTCTTCGGGCATCAACCCCTTCACTGAAACCCTAAAAAATCTCTTCCCATACTTTCACCATGAAAACAGATCTGGTTGGCAGCGAGCGGACACTGTGATCTTGACGACTGGAGTTCTCTCGCACTTGCCGTCGTGGTCGTTTTACGTGAGGCGGTGCGAGGCGGGTCTCTTGTCGAGGAGACCCCTGGGATTTGGGATCTGGAGGCTAGATGGATGCTCAAGACGGGAGATCTGAAGGCTGGAAGGGTGACCAAGACAGGAGATCTGGAGGTCGGATGGGTGCTCAAGATGAGAGATCTGAAGGTTGGAAGGGTGCCCAAGACAAGAGATCTAGAGACTGGAAGTGAGGTGGAAGACGGAGATCTGGAACAGATAGCAAGGCTACAAGGCTGGGAGGGTGATCTGAGCCTGGGAATACTACATATGTTGAAGATTCTCGTGCCCTCATACTTACAACTGTGAGATCTTTCTGATTGAGTACTGATGTGATGAAATATCTGTGATTTTATGATGCGTGTGATGAAATATCTGTGATTTTTCTGATACGTGTGGATGGTTTGTGAAATTTTTGTGATTTTCTGATGAGCTGTGATGGTTAGTTCATGGTGTTGGATTTTCTGTTGATGTTGTATTGTCTGTTGGTTTTCTTGGATGTTTATCTGATGATGATGGTTTTTCTGATGGTCTGATGGTTTTCTTCGATGGTTATTTGATGATGGTGTTGGGTTTTCTGATGATTTTGAATTGGTTGGAATGTTTTGATGCATGTTTGTTGGTTGTAATGGCTGCTATTTATGATGCATGTGATGAAACATGAAATAATTTTGGACCATATTTTTCTGATGTATAAATCATGTCTGATGATTTCAAAATAGAAGTATTTTTCATCCAAATTGCTTTACAAAAAATAGCTGCCTCATTTACAAAACAGAGCATGTTCTTTACATTCCTTCCGATTTACAAAAAATATCAATGGCTTTACATCAAAAAAGTTGGTTGTTTTCATCCATTCCCTAAGGTTCTTCTAGGTGATGAATGCCTAAGGCATTCATTATCATTCCAGCCTCCTCTTTCCTTCCAACTTCAAGCATATATGATATGCACCCTCTTACTAATTCATCTGGCGCTTCTAAGTCTGTGGGAAGTGCTTGTTGTCTTATAAGAGCAGCCCTCTTCATTTGTGGAATCTTATAATTGTTCTGCCCCCTGTGCTTCATTATCTCAAGCATGCAGCCTTGTAAACTTAGAAAAACATTGTTCAATGTTACAGGTGATAGTTGTTCAAATGATAATTTCACTGCATTGAGCAGTTGGTCAACATTGTAGCACGCATGCTCAATTTGTATGCTTTGTATTGCCCTAAACCATCCCAAATCATTCACATTTAAATCTGGAGACTTGGAAGGCTGGTGTACTAACCTAATGTCAAACCCATCACTGCTTGCTGCAATTATGAAATCTGGCTCATTATCCTTTATATGGGGCTTTGCATTATCTTGATGTATATATATGAATTTACTTGCACTTGGTGGCCACTTAGCTTTTATTGCTGGAATGATCTGTGCATCTAAATATCCAAAATTGATAAGAACAGATACACTGCATCCACTTTGCATTCACTATTTATTTTCTGAATAAATAAAGAACAAATACATTCACACATTTATTTTTTGAATGCATAAATTAAATTAGAATAAGTAGGATTCAACTAGTCTTAGTAAGACACTAGTTGAATCCAACATAAAAGATTCTTACATTTCATACATAACTCGCTATGTCTCCTTACCATATTGATCAAACACCCTCTGATCACATCTTTTGTCACTGATTCTATTGATTTTGTAACCAATGTGCATGCAGGGCTGTGTTTTCTTGATCTCTTTGCTGGCACAGTTTCAGTGAATGGAAAGATACCTATCTTTCCATCAAAAACAACACTTCCATTTTCTGAAAATATAGGTCTACAAACAGCACACACATGACTTTTGTGATGAATTTTTTGTTTTGACATGTTCTATGAGGTTCTTCTTCTCCTGGTGTTAAATAAAACCTATTTGAGGTCTTAGTTACATAGAACCATTTCTCATCTATGTGTACAGTGTTTTCCATGCTTTTAAACTTTAAAGTCTTCAATATGTGATCATACAATAGTGCATCCAATAAAAATTGGAGCCTTAACGGCTTGTTTGGAGCTGTAAGGTCTGGTTTTATTGCACTGGTATGAGGTCTAAGAAGGCCTTCACTTACCCACCTCCCAACTGTGGACTTAGAGTAGTTTATGCTTGCTGCCAACTTACGAATGGTGGCTCTTTTGTATAGCTCAATGCTTTGCACCAATTCCATGTCAATTGTAATTTTCTTCCTTCTATGTTGCTGCTTTTTTAAACTTTGTGAAAGTATAACTTCACCTCTTTGTTGTTGCTTTCTTGCTTCAGCCCAAAGTCTAGAAATGGTTCTTCTACTTGAACACCACTTCCTCTGTGCCTCCAACATTTTTCCCCTGAATGGCTTTCCATTCTTGCTGTTTTGGAGTAAGAACTTGACGATGCTATTTCGAACTTCATGACTGAGATCAGTCTGCCTTCCCATGGTGAAGAGGAAGATTTTTTTTTTTGAAGATGCAGTGGAGAAGTTTCAGTTCATTGTAGTGATGCAGATTATGAAGTGAAGGGTTGTATTTATAGATTGTTTTAGAGGAAAACTGAATTTAGTTTGAAACATTTTTGTTTCAAATATTTTGGTGCGAAAAATTCACTATAATAAGTACTGCTGTAATCAGTTTGAAACTTTTTTTATGTGAAATGCCTTTTTTGTTTCAATTGTAGTTTGAATCTAATTTTGATATGTGTGTCCGTGTGTGTGTTTGGTCAATAAAGTGATTGTGATTAAAAACACTAAAACAAGTGGGCCACACAATTTTAATTCCTAAACACTCCCTCCTAAAATCCCGTGTCCAAAAGACCAAAAGAAATGAGCCATGAATGTCGGGACGGGGGGAGTATTACATAGAGGACGGCACGTCCTTACACGCGGATATCATAAAAATCTCTTTGCAGCCACACGGACACTACGTCCATCTTTAGTGAGACATTTCTCAAATTTTATTTAGAAATAATATTCTTTACATATTTTCAAGAATTTTGCAATGTTTAGCTATACGTACATAAGAATATCAGTTTAGAAATTATTGGTAAGATTTGGATTTGATCATATTATAGTTATGAATATGCACTCTTTATTTAAATATTTTGAGTAAAATAAGTTAATGAAACTTATAAGTTGGTGTTGGTAATGATCATTTTATAATTATTATGTTTCATTAAGTTGGGAAGAGGGAGTAATGTGATTGAAATGTCAATACTCTCTCATATATATATATATATATATATATATATATATATATATATATATGGTTGGGTTCTCGTAGTACCCAGTCCTTAGGTAATCGCAGATGCCAATCTAGACCACACAATGTGTTCACGTGGACAACCTAGATAAAGCGACACGTGGCATGATGTTTTTATTTTAATTTTCGTTTAAAGAATGCGATAGTAATTATTTCTTCTTCTTCTTCTTCTTCTTCTTCTTCTTCTTCTTCTTCTTCTTCTTCTTTGCGCAAATTATTTTTGTTCGACGGAGAATAAAGAGAAGTAGATGGTGACGATGGCATGGTGGAGGCGGTCGAGGCGGCAACAATGGTGCGGTGGAGATGGTCGCGGTTGTGGCGTTCATGACAGTAATGGTTGGGCAATGGTTGTAACTAGGGATGTCAATGGGTGGGTTTTACCCGGACCAATCCGGAACCGTTTAAAATCCATAAAATTTTAAAGCAGCGGTTCTGGTTCCAATTTCGATTCTAGACCCGCTTAAGACCCGGACCGTTTAGATCCATAGTTTGATGGTCCGGTCCGGTCCGGATCTGGTTCTGGTTCTAAAACCAGAACCAATACTTATTTATTGATTCTGGTCCAAGTAAAACTCGTCTATTGACAAGTCTAAGTTTAAATAGTCTTGTCAATGAGCTAGTTTTATCCATATCGATTCAAAATCACTCATAACACATTAAATTATAAATCAACGATTTTGGTTCTAGTTCTAGTTCTTGTCTGGTTCTGGTTTGGTTCTAGTCTGGTTCTGGTTCTAGACCCGCTCAGATCCGGACTGCTTAAGACTCATAATTGATGGTCCAGATCCGGTCCGGATCCAGTGTCTAATGGGTCGATTCTAGAACCAGAACCGTTACTTATTTATTGATTATGGCCCGGATGAAACTCACCCATTGACATCCCTAGTTGTAGCTGCCTGAAATTTAAGAAAAACAAGAGGATTTTGAGAGAAGGTTGAATGATCGAGAAGGAGGATTACTAGGTAGTTTTTAAGACGAAGTTCGCCACAAAGCGAAGAAGGAGGCTGTGTTTTATGGTGGAGTTCGCCGGAAATCGGAGAATGAGATAAATCGAAGAATGAGATGGCGAGATGAAGATCTAGCAAAGAATATGCATATTAATGCACATAAACCTACATATGTATAATACTACATAAACATGCATATTACAAAACAGAAACATACATACTACGAAACAATAACATGCATACTACAAAACACAAACATGCATGCTTTAAAACAGAAACTTATATGTTTTTCATTCTCGATATCTCTCTTTCTCTCTTCTCCAATATACACAAACACTTTTCTTGTTGATTATTTTTTTTTTTTTTTCGAATTATAAAGCTAGAAGAAATCAATCTAAATGAGAGAATAGATTTTGGATAAATCAATCTAATTTGCATTTTTATTTTTAAGATAATGCAGCTTTGCGTTCATGCGTATGCAGTTTTTGGTTTTAAAACATGCATGGTTTGTTTTTCTATATCATATAACAAAAAAAATTATGCAACTTTGTATTCATCCGCATGCAATTTTATGCATAATAATATGCAATTTTATGTTCAATTGTATGTAGTTTTATGTTTAATTACATGCATGATTTGATTTTCTGTATTACATAACAAACCAAATTACTAATCTACCATTATCATTATGAATCGTGAAAATAAGTTTAAAAAATCCGAAAAAATCTCAACCATAGGATCTATGAAATGGGTGGATGAATTATTAATTCTATTATTCATGTATAATATCAAACTGCGATGAATAAAATAATAAGTTCCTGTAATAAAATAATAAGTTCATGCATGATATCAAACTGCATATTGGATGAATTATTAATTTTATAGGAACCCTATAATTTAATAAATAAAATAATAAGTTCCTTGTTTTGTTTAATTGGTATGGTTTAGTAAATTAATGAAAATATATCGTTTACATATCATTAATTTGATAATTTTATGAATCGCTTATTTTGTGGTGATGAATCCAACTTTGAAATTGATGAATTATTAATTCTATTATTCATGTATAATATCAAACTGCATATTGGATGCATATCATATACTAAGTTTGTGAATTGTAATGTGTATATAAATGAATCATTGTTATTATTTTGATGAATTCAATTATTTATTCATGTTATTGTTATGATGCATTAAACTAAATCAATGCTAACGATTTGATATATGATAAACCATAAAATTTTAAAATATTCTTTCAAAGTTAGAGATAATGTTATGCGTGATTTGAGTAATAAATTAGTTACGAGAATGACATAAATTACCTTGTTAGCCTTATTATTAAATTAAGTAAATATAAAACAATTTGACAGGACCTACAATCTTATCCGCATATCTCCAAAAATCAAGGGGTTGGATTGGTTCTTAGTTTTTAGGATAAAAATGGTTCTTATTTGAACCTAACTCTCTCTCTCTCTCTCTCTCTCTCTATATATATATATATATATATATATATATATATATATATATAGGGAGAGATCATATGAAATAGATAATTGTGTGAGAAATAAGAATGAAATCCAGCCTTTTAATTAATGAAATAAACGTTCAAGATTAGATATTATGAATGCTGCATTCGTTCATATCGTGTGCAATGATTTTAACTCCATTCGATTTTAATGAGGGTAAGTTTGTAATTACAGATTATATTAAAAAGGCAGTTGCTAGAATTATGGGATTAGGTAGTTAATGTGTTTGATATGGTTTTTTTTAATTATCGCCAGAAATCCGAGTCCTATATATCGTTTGCTTTTTCGTTTGCAACACATATCACAAATCAATTCCGAAGATAATGGAGGGTTTAGGTATGAGATTGATTTTTTGTTTATTTTGTTTAATGATTATCGCATAAACATATTCCTTTATTATGTAGCATATGTTACCACGTTTGTATCACATGGTATAATATAGAATTGCACATTATATTCGTGTTCATGTTATTTCTTTTTAACTCGTTTTTAATTGCTTCATGTTTATATTATTTCAGATGTCACAGATTCTCAACCGCATATTGATGAAGTTCATATGACAAATGAATTTAATGGTATGTTTATGTTTATGAGAATCATTTTTGTGAATTTTGTTTAATTGTTATCGCATAAACATATACTCATATTATGTAGCATATGTTATACAAGTTGTAGCTCCTGATATAATATAATGTTGCACATTATATATGTGTTAAATTACACATTTAGTATGTTCTTTTTAACTCGTTTTTAATTGGTTCATGTTTATATTATTTCGGATGTCATGATTCTCAACCGTATATTGATGAAGTTCATATGACAAATGAATTTAATAGTATGTTTATGTTTATGAGAATCATTTTTGTGAATTTTTGTTTAATTGTTATCGCATAAACATAGACTCATATTATGTAGCATATGTTACACAAGTTGTAGCTCCTGATATAATATAATGTTGCACATTATATATGTGTTGAATTACAATATTTATGGCTAATAATATCGTTGATTTTATTACTCTCATATGAATCATATCGTTTATTTTATGGTTAATGTCGTCATATGACGCATGTCGTTGATTATATGGTTAATAATATCGTTTATTTTATATATATAAACCTGAAGGACATATTACAGATTCTCAACATAATGTGGATGAAGTTCATATTCCAAATGATTCTAATGGTATGTGTATGTTCTATTCTTCATCATGTTGCTCAATTACATTTTCATTAATTACGTGACATATATGTATGTTTTTCTTTATCATTCTATAAATTTTTTATTATTTATATTCCTAATGATATATGAAAAATGATATTAAATCGATCGTCGAAGCAGTGATATTAACTGTATCTTTGAAACAGTGATTTTTGTATGTACGATATATCTAATAGAAATCCAGATGAAAAGAGCTATAAAAAAACGTTTTATGCATCAAATGTACCATAATATGACACGATCAAAAACATAATATGACATTCAATTTATTAAGTTGTGTATATATATTTGATATGATACGTAAATATATTTATATGCTACTCATATAACAAGATATGATATATAAATTTTATAAGTGATGATAATATATAAGTAGTATGTGAATATATTTATGTATTATAGATCACAATTCAAACGCATAAATTAAAAAAAACTAATTGTGGTAATTTAATAATTAAAACATTTTGGATCACCAACAACAATCCATACTTATTAATTTGTTTGATTCTGATATAAGATATACTATTTTTTATATATTATGTTTTAAAACATATAACCAATAAAAATATGCTACATGTTCAACATCATATGCTATGGTTATATACATATATGATACGAAAATAAGAATAATGATTTTAAAAAGGGCAGACTGTTATATAAAGATATGTTTAAACGTTTTCGTTATATTGCATACTTCTGTATAATTGTAGCTTTCTTTTTAGAGTGTCATTGCACATAATAGCAATCATGATTTACAGTTTATATATTATATTAGGTTTCTTTGCTGCTTTAATGAGAGAGTGATGCTTTAATGAGAGAGTGAGAGATAAAGGAGTTTAATTAGGTTTCTTTGCAAGATATAATCGTCTGCTTGAAGAGAGTGAGAAACGAGGTTTAGAAGCTACCAATTTCCTTCAATGTGACGTCTGCCGCGAAGTGTGTCACAAGGGTTCTTCAATGTTCTTCAATGAATTCCGTTGGGAATGAGTTTCAATTTCCTATGCGTGCGCCGTTTGCAGAGAGATATTCGATTTTTTTGCGAATGAATTTTTGGTTCACGCGAATCCAGTTTTGCAGAGAGAAAGTATTGTCATTAATGGGTTCAAGATTTTGTTGAAGATGCAAACGTTGCAGATTTTTCGGAAGATACAGAGATACACCAATATTTTGCAATAGATAGTGTATGTTATTTCACATAATTACCCTTCTACGTAAGTGACTGGAGCAATTAGTAGAGATTTTGTATTTGGGTTATTTAATCTATGATTAAATGTTGAACGTTGATTCCATTGAAATCAATGGATGTGATTTATTCTTATTTCTTACACTTAATACCTTTCTCACCATAACCATCCCCTATATATATATATGAGATTTGTTGTTTGAGTGTTCACAATGAGACAGTTGATAGATTTTGATTAACTAAATCTAAATGTGTTCGTTCAGGTGTAATATCCAATTGAAAAATAAGTTAGGATAAACTTTAATTAGGGGTTTGGATTTATTACTCTTTATTTCAACAAATAGTAATTAAACTCCTAGCATTTTTATATTATTTAATAACAATTTATGTATTTCTGGTTTAATTACAAATTGTCTCAATCAATAATTACAATACTTTGTTATAAACATAATAATCAATTACAAATATATTATAAAATATTAAATTCTTCAATATGTATAAATATGAAAAGTATTTATCATTTCAATAATCACCATGTGTTGCGCATCAATAAAAACTACAGAAAAATAAATGTCCGGGAGCTTCTTCTCTTTTTTTTGAAGGAGAGAGCAATTTTTTTTAGCATTATTTTTGGGTATGATATTAGTCAGAAATCATTGGAGTTGATTTTTTTATTTTTTTTTTAAAAACACTTTCGATACCAAATATCGAAGTTTAGGTAAGTTTTCATCCGCAAACCGTTGAAGAAACGAAAGGCTTTGGAATTAGGATGTGAAATGCATATATGTACTGTGGTCATTTGATGAACTCTTAACTTTTGAAAACAATATAAAATAGAGTGGAAACTAAATTAAAATAGACTGTTTATTTGTCATTATCCGAAATAGATTACCTTCTGAAGCCTTTGATTTTCACGTCCTTCGCCGGTAATCATGTGCGTAGATTGAATCAGTCAACCAAGACTTGGACATTTTGGTTTGAAACTGTAAACTAATCAAGCGTGTTGGAGTTTAACTACTCGAGACAAATTCAACTGTCTTTTTGTAAAAAGAGTTCTTTGAAGCGATAGCTTAGTTTAATTATTCTGTGACAAGATAAAATTTATTCAATCTTTTTTATATTTTTGTTCGTTTCATTAAAATAAGAACATTCAACTATATATATTTCAACTTCTTAGAATCAATGTTGACTCCAGTGGACGTTGGATAGGATGTTGGTAACATCTTATGTGGCAACATTCTGAGTTACAACCAACATTCATGGAGTCTACCTTGAAGTAGAACTTCGACTCTCCAGACTTAACTGTAAATATGTAATCTTTCACTTCCTTTACGTTTTATTATTCTTTGTTACACTAATAATTGTTTGATGTAGCTAGAACTCGTTTTGAATAAGTGGAAGTTAGTGAGATCATGGAATAAAGATCATGGGTGGTTTCTCTCTATTTTTCAGGAACATGATCTCCACTAACATTCTGCAGAAAGTTCGAACAACAGTTCCTTGGAGTGATTTACAGTAGTTGTTGGAAGGTTATGAACGTGAGAAGTGAAGCTTGATGACCACAGAATACACCTCTATAAAAGCTACAAGCTGATTCATTCTCTCGTACAGATTTGGAAGGCTAATTTCATAGAGAAATCATATACTCCAACCTTTCCGTCATTACCTGAAGTGTAGTTGAAGAAACGACATATTCGGTCTTGTTTAAACAGGGGCGGTGTTAGATAGAGAATCTGTAAACATCGACCACAATATTACTAGGCGAGCAAGGTTGATTGCTGAAGATTCTCGACGTCTTTATACTGCTCAGGTTGTTTGTTCGATCTACCTACAATGGTTTTATCGACCGATTCACTATATTGTAACATTCAGTTTGCAGTGTTAGACAAGTGATTTGTCATAGGCGGTAGTGCAATCCGTAGATAGATCTCCTTGTATAATTCGTGTAAACTGAACTTAAGTTTTGATTAGACGTATTTTATACGCATATTTTGGATGATTTTGATGAGTTTAAATGCTTAATATCTACTTAATCATATTTTATGAAGCTAATTGCTTATTTTGTGGATTTTGTAGGTGTTGATATTATTTTGGAAGAAAAAACAAGATTTTGAAAGGAATTTGAAGATAAAGGATTGAAGGAATATTATTGTGGGAGTTTATTATTTTTATCATGGAAGCTTTTATCTTTAATTGGATATTATTTTATTTGGTTAAACCTTTTCTCCTTGGCCATTGTCTCGGCCCATGTAGTTTAGGTTAGCTATTGTATTTATATTTATTAGTTAGTTGTTTGGAACGCCTCAATCACAATTCCACGCTTCCAACTCCTAAACACAAATCACTTCTCACGCCTACAATTTGCATTCAGAAGCATATTTCACGTGAAGTGGGATTGGAGGCACAAACCATTTTTTCGCCTTATTCAATTTATTCCAGCATTGTTCTTCGTTCTTCTTTTAATTATTCTTTGCTTTTATTTTATATGAGTTCTAGCTAATCTCTTTTATTCTGGCAACGATTAAGGAAGCCCTAGCATGATTCTATGTGAGATCTAATATGTTATTTATCCTTTAATTCTTATGCAAGTATTTGTTGTTCTCTATTTTCTCTGCGATTTAATTGTTTCAATCCGCTAGGTAGTCGCGAATATTTAGTGCCAATTAAATCGACCATACGTAATCATGGTTTAGGTTTGATTAGTGGTAAATTGACCTTCAGGTCAAGGGAATAACAATCTTAATTCGGTAATCCTGCGTCAGAGTTTATCGATTTTGAATCGGGTCTCTCTAGTTCTTAATGCTGTCGATTCATTAAACCTATAGAGTGTCTCTTACGGTTGTCAGTCGATAAGAGAAATAGTTAGTGAAGCGTCTTCCTAATTATCGAGAAGCTAAGGAGAGATAAGATCGCGTCAGAAGCGTCTTCGGTGGTCATAACTGGTTTATTTGTATGAGTTAAAGTTATCTTTGTATCAATGATCAAAATATCAAGCTAGGGTGGAATTAATTGGTTGCCGGAATATCTTCACACATTTGTTACCTTTCGCAATATTATTCTCTTTAGTCATAATTCAATTCCTCTTTCTATTTATTTTTTATTTAATTATTCCTAGTTTCTAGTTATCCCAATTTCTTCGTGGTTACGTTGCAGGTTGAAAGTTTAGGAGAATTCTCGCCGATCCCTTGGGAGACGATTTTGCTTACTGCTGTCTACGCAGTTTGGGCATACCGACTGTCTGTCAGTCGATTATTTTGCTTACTGCTGTCTGTACGGTTTGGGCATACCGACTGTCTGTCAGTCGATTATTTTTGGTGAAAAGCGACGCACCAAGTTTCAATATAGTTGATTGTCATGAGGCAATGTGGGTTACTCCTAACCCAAACAAATTATCCTGTGTGTTCTTTACTTTCCGCTGCGTGTTACTTGGAATGTTATTCACATTGCAAGTAACATTACTCTACTAACATCACACAGTGTTCTTCGTAGTAATTCAGGCACTGAATTCTTTCACGACCATATTAGGCCAAGCGACTTCACCCACTACGACAAAATGTGATATCAACGATGGATATTATGACGAAATTATGTTCATAATATCAACGTACTTATTGATGCAACGGCGACACACACCGTCACCAAGCCACTGTTATGTATAAATGCTTATTTTTAATATTTTTTGATTAATTTAACGATGGATACATTCGTCGTTAAATTAAAATTAATAATTAATTTAAAATCATCGTTAATCCATTGTTATTTTATTTTTTTCCGCCGATATGTCTCTTTGATTGTTGTAAACTTATCCTACTTGGTATAGTTTCAAAACCACTTCTAGGATTGCTCGATGCGGCGCAAATTGAGTTAAATTACATACGACGCGTGGATCATCCGAAGAATTCACGCAAATGTCAGATTTCGACGAAGGTCTAGTGTTTTTCAAGCAGAAACGGTCTTCTGAGCAATACACATTGCTTTGCTATGACGGATGGCAGATTTCGGGCAAATTCCTTCGTCTAGAGGGTCAAATTTGTAATTTATCAATTTTCTCGGATTTTTTTTGTAATTTCGTTTTAGTTTTGGACCTTTTCATTTTTTTCCTTTCTTTTCGTCGATTAGGGTTATTATTTAAGCGTCGTTAGTTATCTGTTGGACGTAGCTTTTGATGATTAATAAAAACAAGGTTTCCTCAAATATGTCAATCTTCGGTATTCTGTAGAATCAATGAATTTTGATATTATTCTTCCTGTTTATCCACGCACGCTGCATCAGATACCTTGCTTCAAACATGAAGTTTATTAAATATAAGTAATAGCAGAGGTCCTATGTTAGTTCATTTAAACGAAAGTCGTCTCAAAATTTTTAAGGAAAAGGACAGGAAAACTGAAAAGGTGATATTATCTTATGTTGTTATTTATAGTTCAAAGTTTGAGCTGTTTTCTTTATGCCATTTGGGTTGCATTATCTGTGCTATTGATGTTCATACTGCCTGAAGTTACTGAAGTGTTCTGCTGAGATGATCTGTGTTGGAAATTTATGAGGTTGAATTTTTGTTTTGAGTGATAAATTCACCAATATCATAATGCTTAATTGATTGGATAAATATCAATTTAAACCCTAAACTATATACGTTTTATCAAAAATACCATGAACTTTAAAAAATATCAATTTAAACCTAAACTATCATATTTGTATCAAAAATGCCCCGTATTCAGGATAGTTTGAGGTTTAAATTGATACAAATATAGTAGTTTAGGGTTTAAATTGATATTTTTGAAAGTACATGATATTTTTGATAAAACATGTATAGTTTAGGGTTTAAATTGATATTTACCCTTGATTGATTAATACATATACCTCCAAATGCTTAAAACAATCTAATGTTACAGGATTACAATGCATGATTCTGGTCAAGTGGCATCACTGTTCCTTACGATGACTATGATGTCACCCACCTCATTCTAAAGATGAATCAGAGCCCAACAACTTGTGTTTGTCACAAGAGCTATATCGGGTGGACCAACATGCTCGAATCATAAGTTATAAATATAATTTAAGTTTAAATTTATAATTATAACAGAAACGTAATGATATGTTTACTTTATCAAAATGAAAAGTATACTGCTTAGACCTTCTGGAATATTTGTTTTATGATATATGTACGTGATATGTTTGTTTTTAGATATATGCATGGAGTGTTTGTTTAGATATATGTACGTATTTTTTTTTACTATAAACTTGATAATGTTTGTTAGAGGAGGTGAGTGGGAGGGTGGATGAGCTGAGGTCTATGTAGGGGCCAGATGTCTCACCACATGATGTAAAATTATATATTTCACGAGATGATCAGTCGTGACCAGAAGGGGCACATGCTCAAGATGAGTATGATATCACAACTGATTTCATTTTGGTCCTTGACCTAGTACGGAGTTGACCGACACCTCCCACTATGCTCATACTTTCGAGAAGCGGAGTTGTGGGCTTGGCTGGACGAGCTTTGTCGTACAGAGGACTGCAGGCTTAACTCGACGAGCGCCGACTAAATAAGGCTGAGATGGAGGATCACCTGCAAGGTCAATCACACGACTTGGCCGAGATGCAGAGGATCATGCTGACGTTCTTGGAGATTTTCAAGATTCATACTGGATTCACGCTTTTTGATATGTCTGGATCATCCCCATGATTGGCTGATTTGACTATATTGTGATGATTGTAACAAATAATTTATATTTGGTTATGTTTTGGATTTGAATATATTTTTTAAATATTTGTTATATTTTATATATTTCCCCATTTCGATTCAATATTTCTTAAATTTTATCACTAGGAATTAGAATTCATAGGGTTGGAAATAAAAGATAAAACCAATTTATTTTAAAATGACAGACAACATTTAATGACAAAAATGTAGTCGTTAGATAATGAAGACAAGAAGCCGTTGCCAATTAACGATGAGTAACATCATTGTCATAAATTAGTGACGAAAAAACAGTCGTTAACTCATCGGCAAATTACAACAGAATAAATCGCCGTCATCCTATCACTACGGAATATTCGTTGTAAATTCGTCGCTAACTTAACAGTGTTTATTTCCATCATAATATTTTTTTTTGAAGATGTTGGTTATGGCGGCCGTTTGTTGTTGTCGTTAATTTAGTTTTACAACATAATTCTTATATTTAACAATGGTTTAGTCTCTGGTTAAACCCTTTTTTTTAGTGGCATGTCATCGTTATAAAAAAAAAAGTGGTCTCTTATGCGGACATCTGTATGTACGGATAATGATAAAAAAAAATTATTACAAATGATACTTTTCTTCAATATAAATGATACTTTCGTATTATAGTATAAAAAATAAATGATACTTTTCTTAAGAACAAATGATACTTTTATCCGTCCGTACAATGATACTTTTCTTAAGAACAAATGATATTTTTATCCGTCCGCACCGTGCGGACAGATATACAGGAGTTTTTGTGTAATAAAAATAAAATTTAAGTTGCAACAGAAAATAAATTTAAAAATACTTATGTTTAAGAGAGTGGTTAGACTGGGGGGCCTTCGCTAATAACTTTTGGTGGATAAGAAGCTGTGCAATTAATTAATAATAAAAGATTTACTAATACAAATTACTATTGATATTCTATTTTTCTTCTTCCAAAATAAAAACATATTTCAGCGCGTGCTTGTAGAAATAGTGTTTCTATTATATATTATGGAATTTAATTTATGACTGTACACCATCAACTACGACTAAATTACTAATAATTTACACCTGAAAATTAATTATTATTGTGTTGTAATTCTCCTAGTAAAAGAAAATGTGTTGTCATGGTCTCATCCAATAAAACATTTTTGTGTACGTGTATTAGCTTATTGGTAGAGTAGTCAACGCCGGGGTAAATGTCTCAGGTTCGAGTCCACCGTAACGCGAACTTTAAATTTCTGTTTTAATTGACTCAAAAAAATTTGTATGCGTATGTTAGCTTAGTGGTAAAGTGGTTAATGTCTAAGGCAAAGATCTTGGGTTCGAGTCCACCGTGACGTAGCCTTTAGATTTCTGTATTTAATTAATTAACCAAAAAAACAAACATTTTCTATACATTGTTACTTGTGGAACCATAACTATAATACCACTTATTTTTCCCAATAAACTCCACTAGTTTCCACTTTAATTAACGGACATCTACAATTTTTTTTATATTTTTTCTTGAGCTTGATTTAATTTCTTTGTAGTTTTCCATAAAAAGAACCCCTCATACTGTAACGTGTTTAACTTAAAAATGTCTAAAAAAAAGAAATTTCAAATATATCTTTTGCCAAATTTTGGGACGACAATAATTACACAATGTGTGTTGGGGACTAACCCTAAACAGCCTATTTTCTTTTTATTTTTCAGGGAAACATATTTTCTTTTTTTAATCAAGTTCACAGATCATGTTCCCTAAAGAATCCCATAAATTATTAAACTTCCACTTTTTGATTGCTTTTAGTTTCAGGTACTTAATTAGTGACAGTAAATTAAATGGAAAAATGAAACTGTATGGAAAAAGAAACTATACTAGTTTATTGTAGTTAATAAATGCTTGGGATGATTATTCTAATTATTATCTTTGACCAGAGACGATGTTAAATGACTAATTCACCCATATCCTCAGAGATCTTTGGGGGGTTGCGGATGTAAGTTTACATCACATTTACAACGATGATTAATAAAAGTAACGCCACGCCTATCTAAAGATAGGATCAAATATCAATTTGGTCTAATAGCAAATAAGAGTTGCAGTAATTTATTTGACATTTAAAATAAATACTTAACTGGCATCTAAAGTTTGAATTTATAAAAGAAGATAATTCTCCCACCAACCGATAGACTCAACTACACGTCATACTGATTAATTTTCCATCAAACATGTGGGTGATTGGATAGAAGACCGAGTAAATGTCACAAAACATAATTATATGTTGGAAATAGACTCTCCCTCCCAATTATCGGCTTATTTTCCCTTTTATATATTTCAAATATATAAATTTATTTTTATAAAAAATATATCTTTTTTTATTTAATTTTTTGATTAACTCATGCATTAATTAATCATTATAGAATAAATACGATATATTAGGAAGTTTATTGTATAATTTTATTTTTCAATTATTTTCTTGATCTTGTGAAATTCCAATTAAGCTATATAATTGGGACGTAAAGAGTATTATATGTTGGGATCTGAAAATTATTAAGAAATATATGAGCACAATGTAATAAGTTGGAAGAGTTAAATTGAGATATATTTTTATGCAATATATAATTTTCCGATACCAATGTATGTAGTTTTAGCCTTTTAGGTATTATTTTATCTGTTCTATTATAAGTATCTCCAATCATTAAATTATATATATATATATATATATATATATATATATATAAATAGTTTTTTTACTTTTATAACCTTTATAACCTTAGTAACACTGATAAATATATAATCACAACTAATTATCAAATCTCAAAAATATTAAATAAGAGTAAGATGTGAAGTATATCGAAATTTTATTCTCAAATTGCAAACCTAGGACATTTATTAAAAACAAGAAAAAAAAAAGAAAAAGAGTATATTTAAAATAATGGATGGATACATTTAGAGATGTCAATAAGGTCAAACCACTCAGATTGTTGGACTAATCGGTTCAGATCATTGGGGTTAACATTATTTTCTAGTTAGAAATTTTCAACCATAACCTTAAACTCTCTGGTTTTGAACTAACTTAAGAAAAAATAACTTAATTATTTTTTCTTTTTTTATAATCATATATTTATAACTAATATTTTGCACTAAACATTGGTGCTGAAAGATAAAGAAGTGAAATCAACCAAAACACATTTCACAAGTATTCGAAAAAGCATATTATACTAACTTTTTAAAGAAAGTAATGAAGTTAAAAAACTATGAAATGGAAAATTTTTAGTTAATCGAGTCAACCGACTCGATTTTCGGGCCAACCCATTCGAGTTCGGGCTATTTTGGGGCCAATCCTATCGGATTGTCGGGTTATTCTGTTTTGGGTCATTCAGGCTGTAATTTTTCAAGATTATAATTTTTTAACCATAATACTATTAGGTTATTGATCATTCGGTGCAACCCATGGATTTCGGACTAAATCAATATTCCTAGATACAATACAATACAATACTTACGTCGATATTCTTTTGGGATTATGATAAAATTTAATGGGCCATTACACGACTATTGTATTATGGCTAATAAATTTTGTAATATTTCACATAATTCTACATAGTATATATATGGAACACCCGATTCGTATAATAATTTCAGTTATGCTGCATACAATTAGTTTTGTAGAGGAATTACAAAATTTGAAGTGAGGTTCGTTTAAATAGCACTTCGAGTGATTGTCTATGTGCATTGGTTTCCTACTCACCAAATTAAGACTTTAACAAGTTCTCGTAATCTAAACACAAATGCACTGAGTGAATTTGGTCAAGATTTTTCTAAGTTGAACTTGTATGCGCATAGCTTGTGTATTATCGCTTGCTATTTTGTATGATTTATAAACTGTATATCATAAAATAAGAATATATTTTATACAAAATGCATCATTGAATATTGACTAAGAATTCCTTCTTATTACAATATAATATACAAATACCCGCTAACCAAATAAAAGGTTTTCTTACTCACGCATAATAGTAGTATAAGGATTCATCGGACAATATTATAATTTAGGTGCATATAAAAACGATATTCTAATGTTTTTTCTCTCTTTTTTAATCCTTTTTTTTTAGATACATGAATGTAGGGCTGACAATTTTCGACACGATACGAGAATACGACACGAACACTCACGAAATTAACGGGTTAGTATTCAGTCTTATCATGTTCGTGTTCTTATCGTGTCGATACGATAATTTAATTTCGTGTCGTGTTCGTGTCGGATCCGTGTCATGTTCGTGTTGCATTCGTGTTCGTGTCAGATCGTGTCGTTTTCGTATAATTCAGTAATATTTATATATAGTTAATATTAACTTAATTATATTTTATATATTTTTATTTCTTTTATTAATTTATTTTCTAATTTTGATTTGAATTTGTCTTGTCGTCTTGTGTCATGTCAACACGAAAAATATCGTGTCATATTCATGTTCGTGTCGTGTCTGTGTCAATACATTACGTGTCGTGTTCGTATTTGGCCTTATCGTGCCGTGTCGTTATCGTGTTGACACATAACGATCCGACATGCACGAATTGACAGTCATTCATGGATTCTTCTTAATTACTTTTCAAGTGTCAATTAATGAATTAAACGCAGAAACAGGTCGTAAAGTCTTAATCAAGAATTCTAGTCCAAGGCGGCCTTGCCTTGACCAGCGTTAGGTTACCCCTTTTCACTTTCTTGAGATAAATCAAAGTGGCCCTACACCCACCAAGATTTTCATATAACGTAGGTCCCATCCCAACTCTCAGTAGAACATCGAGGCCGCGATGCACCGATTCAAAACCTCGTGCTTTAACCATGTTATGTTACAACAAAATAAATAATGACTATAGTTACGTAATATTACAAGAGTTGCTAATCATACTAAATTATTCAATTATGTAAAATATATTTGCTAATCATACTAAATAGGGCGTGTTCTCTCATCCAAGACATTTTGATCTCATATTGAATGCGAAAATGAGTATACTTCCAACTTATGCTTGCATAATATAATACGTAATTCTGTGAGAGGTAATGATTGAAATATATTTTTCTAAAATTATTATATTTTTTAATTTTCTATTGAAAAGTTTTCTTATAACTATTGGAGTAATAAAACAGGGAAATGAACATTGAACATGATGAGTACAACTTCCACATAGAAAATAAAATCACATTCCACATTTATTTTAAATAAAAGCTTATTGTCCAATTCAAAAAAAAAATAAAGTCATTCAACAACCAATAAGGAGATAATTTCGATTAATCGAGCCAATTCATTCGATATTCCGGTTATTCCTATCGAACTGTCCGATTATCCGATTTGAGCCAATTATACTAACCTTTTATGCTCCTTGGCCCCTTTTCCGGTTTACTCGGACCAACTCATTGATCTCATGCTAGCTAGACTAACATCCTCGGTTATAAGTTGGGGCTTGATTGTTGGCACAAGTTATTAACACTCTCCACTGAATCGGGTAAATATATAGGGTTGGGTTCCCGTAGTACCCGGTCCCCAGATAGTATGTAGTACTCAATTTAGACCACCCATTTTGAACACGTGGACGCATCAAAATTTGACACGTGATAACTCATTTTCGTCCGGGGCTCACTGGTGCCGCCGGCCGAGTAGGGAGTCCGCGGCGTTGGGGTCTCCATGGCGCCGAGTTTGAGTTGATGCACAACAAAACACGATAATGCATATGAATAACATGACAATGCATTTAAATGAACATAAATCGCATCGCGCCTAACCGCGTACTGGTGCAGCAAGCGAAAGCCAGCGGGTGGGCTCGACGCCGGTAAGGACGCTGGTGCGCCGCCGTTGGGTATAGACGCTGGGTTTGGAAGAGCTACAACAAAACACAAAAATGCATATGAAATAACATAACACCGCATTCACTTGAACATAAATCGCATCGCGCCTAACCGGGCCTGGTGCGAAAGCAAGCGTGAAGGTGTGTTTTCGTGCGAGCACGAAGGCGCCGCGCTTCGCGGCACGAAGACGACGCTGGCGCTGGCCGCCAGGCAAAAGCTTCCAATCACATGCATTATTCTCGCCAATCGCATGCATTTTTGTTCATTTGAATGCATTATCCAGTTCAACTAAATGTATTGTTTGTTTTCGCAATCACATTACAAATCAAATTACTAATCTACCCTTAATGAAGCGAAAATTAGCGAAATTAAGCTTAAAAGTCCGAAAAATCGAACCATAGGATCTATTAGATGAGTAGATGAGATTGAGTACTACATACTATCTCAGGCCCGGGTACTATTTGATCTCTTCTATATATATATATATATATATATATGGGATGTTTATCGTGAGAACTATTTTTATCGTGAGAACGTAAGAACAAAAAAATGATGAATTCATTGTGAAAGTTGATGAATCCGCTAGGAGGGTTACTGAATCCAAAAAAATAGAATTTTCGCTCCTCATGGGATTCGAACCCGGGTGAAATTTTTTGAATTTTTGAATTCAATAACTTTCTCAACGGATTCATTAACTTTCATAACGAATTCATTTGGTTCTTAGTTTTTAGGATAAAAATGGTTCTCATTTGAACTTAACTCTCTCTCTCTATATATATATATATATATTAGTTATGAACATGATTGAAAATTACAATTAATTTGGGTGTGAAAAATTAATTTAAGGCTAAGAAACCACACATTAAAAAAATTGTTTGAAATTATTTAATATGTTCTGTTAGGTAAAACGGTAATAGATATCCTATCTTTTAAAACCCTAGACTAAGAAATTCCATAGATAAACAATTCTTTAGATAGTTAGGTCTCGAATTTTAAATACCACTAATAATTTATAGACTAAGTTTGGTATCACATGACTTGTCCAGTAAAATTTCATTATATATATGTAGGTTTTTGATAACACAAAGTTTCTCATTACGAAAGCAAATAAATTAAACTTGTCTAGTGTTATAATTTGTTTGTTTGTTTTGTGAGGATACACTATATAATATATCGCCGGCATTACAAAATTTTATAACCATTACTTATCATTCACATAATATCTGGTCAGTAATCAGTTTCGACTATAATGTTAAAGGGTGGTCTCTGTGCATGCCGCACGCAAGTGAGACCCTTAATTAATTAATTAATTAATTAATTCTAATTAATTAATTTTAATTAATTAATTAATTAAATTAATTCCAATTGTATCCACGCTGTTGATTTAGCTATAAATGACATTCATTCTTAAATTATTTAGATATAATTAAATCAATCAATTAAATTTCTTCAACCAATTCAATTCCTTTAATTTATTTCTTTGAGATAATCGTAATCATTATAGAATATGTTTATACGGATTACTTAAACTATTCAATCTTTTGACCATCCATTGACCATAATTTGCTAAATTGAATATCTAAATTACATTTGAATATAAAATGTAATACTTTCAAACACGAGAGATATATCACTTGTTAAATAATACATATAAGTTTTAGAAATAAATTATAAATTCACTACAATTTATAATTTTATTCTCACAAATAAGAGTTGGCGATAGAGTTACTATATATATTTTCACTAGTATGTATACAAAAATAATAAAAAACTATTAATTAATAATTATAGACATCCGCACGGAGGAAGTTCGCTTAGTCTTTAAAAACGTCTAGAAAGTTTATCAAAACACGCGCATTATAAAAACATAGTAGCGCTTTAAAAAAGAGTTCCATATTAATTAGCATTTCTTTGTACTTCACAAGTAATATAGATAATTAATTGAACTTATTATGTTTCATCAACTCAAGTAACTAAAGAGTTAGTTGTTGGAGATAAAGTTAAGACAATGTCTAAGAGATTAATATTTTTCACGCTTTTTTGTTAAATAAATTTGCAATTATAAACTTTTTTTTAAAAAAAAATTGCAGTCATAATATCGCATATTCCTTTCAATGACAAAGTTGTTTCGTTTCATAAATAAATCGACGTAATTTTAGGTACATGTACATCAGAGAAACTTTGTTGGAAAAATATAGGGACATTTTAATTTTAAAAAGAAAATAAAAAACTAATGTTGTAATTATAATATCTTTAAAATAGGGAGAAAAATAATTTCATGTTTAAACAAAAAAATGTGTTATTCACTCTATTTACTCCTTTTCCGAAAAGAAAGAGAAGATATTAAGTCAAATTAAGAGATGAATTAAAAATGAAAAGAACTCAAATTCAGAGAACTATGATTTTATCTGTGTGCATGGAAATTGTAAAAGAGAAGAGCCCCCAGGATTCGCTGAGCAGGACACGTCACACCCAATGACTTATCTCCACGTCGGCATCGCACCAACGGCTAAGATCGACTCCTTATTCTCCATCCAACGTCTCATATCCCGCGATCTAGAGACTTCTACATATGGAGGCTGTATAAAACCTACTAAATTTAGAAATAAAATATTTCATCCACCATATACTTACATTTAATTTTATTTTGATTCGACTAAAAAATTTATTTACTTTTTAAATTTCATATTTTTACCTTATCTATCCATTTATTTATTAACATATTCATTTATTATCATTATGATCTATTTTTAATTTAATTATCTATTAATCTATTTATTTATTATCTTTATTTATTTTACACATATTATAATTTATTAAAATTGTATCATCAAAATCAAAAAACTAATATGATAAACCCATGAGTAATAGATTTAGAATAAGTAAATAAAAGAAGGGAAAGAAACAGGAGAATAACATAGGTGATAAAATAACACAAACATTTTATTTAAGTAGTATATATAGGAACAGATATATCACATATAGATATAGAGCAAGAGAGGGCTATATAGAGAAAGAACGTGTGAGCACACCAGCAAGCAAGAAAGTAGAGGGAGGTTCTGGTGGCGTGGGGGCGAAGGCGAAGACTCTACTTCCCATAAAACTCTAGCCGTTAGGCCAGCTGCTTGTCTATTTTCTACACCGTTAGATTGTGGATATTTCCAGTTTTGTTTCTCTCACGGTCTTGTAGCTGTGTGCTGAAGCAGAGGGAAGAACAGGGAGATTTCTTCAGATCTTCCTGCTTGGTAAGTTGATTTTTTAGAGCTTTCATTTGGTTACCGAACGATTTTATTTGAAGACGAATTTTTTCTTACATAGGTGAATGTTATTGTGCCAGCCGCCTTAGATTTAGTCAGTAGGATTACAATTTCAGCTGTTTTAATGTGACTTTCTTTGGTAGTCTTCTTATGCATGGAGTTTGGAGATTATTTATTCGCTAAATCAGATCCAGTGATTTTCACGGGGCTTGCGCGTTAGCTAATTTACTTTTTCTTCACCGGAATAATTATTGTTTATCGACATCTATTGTGGTTGGTGCTCAGATAGTGATAGTGTCTGCGTGTTTGCGTCGGATTTCGTTCACCATGAGATGATTTATAGTGTCTATTTTCAGGATTTTCTTTGTTAGTGGTAATTTGAGTAAACTGTTAATTGATATCATCTCTTTTGCTTTGTAAATTTGAGAGATTGAGCATGATATATGTGGAGCAAGTCAGCTGGTTAAATCTTTGATTTTGAAAATCTAGAGTTAGTTACTTGCTACTTTAGGGGTTTATGTTTTACAATTTTCTTTAAACATTTGCCTTTCAGCTGATGGGAGTGTTTAATTAGCTCTTGTAACCTGAGTTGGTCTTCTGCCTCTGCAGATTGATATCTGAGGCTTGGCTGGAGTCATCACATGGCTCTCTCGATGTAATGACGTTGTAAATCTCTCTCCTTTTGGCTTCTGAAATACCAGCGTTTCTTCTTTATTGAGGTTTTCGGTGCTTTTTGTGGGTGGGAATTCGGATCTTGGTTTGCCGATTGATGATCCTTGTTGGATTTTATACTATTTTTGATTAACTCACAATCAGCTTCTGAGTTTGGCGTTAAACAGACAGTTGGGGGTAGAGCTCTCACCTGTCGCCATCTTGGTTGACTGCCGTGAGGAGAAACCACTCTTGGCCTATTTCTTCCTTTCATGTCTCCTAACCTTGATAGCCCTGTTCGAACAGAGATGGCTGTGGCATTTTTCAAGAGTCCTCTTGGCGGTGGGGAGCACCTTCAAACCAATATGATGGAAAGCAAACCAACTGGTAGGAGACGTGTTTTTGTACAAACTGAGTCGGGTTGTGTGTTGGGGATGGAGTTGGACAGGAGTGACAATGCACACACTGTGAAGAGGAGGTTGCAGCTTGCCCTGAATTTCCCCATTGAAGAGAGTTCATTGACATTTGGTGATATGGTTCTTAAGAATGATCTGAGTGCCATTCGGAAGGATTCCCCTCTTCTGTTAACTAGGAATTTCCTCCACAGAAGCTCGTCGACTCCCTGTTTGTCTCCCACTGGTAGGGATATCCAACAGAGAGATCAGAGTGGGCCAATTGAGATTTTGGGACACTCAACTTGTTTTGCTAAGACAAAAAATCTAGTCAAGGAAATTGTGAAGGGAATGAAGAATGGGGTTGATCCACTACCTGTTCATAGTGGGCTTGGGGGAGCATATTACTTCAGGAATGTTAGAAGTGAGTGTGTTGCTATTGTGAAGCCCACGGATGAGGAACCATTTGCACCGAATAATCCGAAGGGCTTTGTTGGTAAAGCTCTTGGACAACCTGGCTTAAAGCGTTCCGTGAGGGTTGGGGAGACTGGGTTCAGAGAGGTTGCTGCTTATCTCCTTGACTATGATAATTTTGCAAATGTTCCACCAACTGCATTAGTGAAGATTACTCACTCAATCTTCAATGTCAATGATGGTGTCAATGGGAACAAGCCCCAAAACAAGAATATTGTTAGCAAGATTGCGTCCTTTCAACAGTTCATTCCCCATGATTTTGATGCCAGTGACCATGGAACCTCGAGTTTCCCTGTTTCAGCTGTGCATCGCATTGGGATTTTAGACATTAGGATTCTTAACACAGATAGGCATGCCGGTAACCTTTTAGTTAGAAAACTTGATGGCCTTGGGCAGTTTGGTCAAGTTGAATTGATCCCTATTGATCATGGCCTTTGCTTACCTGAGAGTTTGGAAGACCCATATTTTGAGTGGATTCACTGGCCTCAGGCTTCAATTCCGTTCTCAGACGATGAACTTGAGTACATAGAAAATCTTGACCCAGCTTGTGATGCGGAGATGCTACTGGCGAGCTCCTATGATTCGAGATGCGTGCTTGCGTGTCTTATATCTTTGCACAACTTTCCTGAAGGAAGCTGCTGCACAAGGTCTCTGCCTTGCTGAGATTGGTGAGATGATGAGTAGGGAGTTCCGCGGTGGTGAGGAGGAGCCAAGTGAGCTCGAGGTTATATGCATTGAGGCGAGAAGGCTTATGGCTGAAGAGATGTCATCTCCAAAGTCTGGAGCAGAATTCGTTGATGATTTCCAGTTTGACATAGATTGTGAAGATGGTGGCCATGACTTCACCCCGAAATTCTCCTCAGAAGACTTTGCGGGGGGCATGCCCTTACATTTTGGGTTCGGAAGTCTTAATGGCCGTATGCCTCTTTCCAAACTAGAGGAGAGCATTGATGAAGTGGAAAGTGAAGGAGAAGAGGAGAATGGGTTTATCAGTGTTCCACCCTTAACAAAAAGTAACACTGTTCCAAAGTTGTCCATGTCCCTGAAAAACACTAGCTTAGGCGAGAAAAACCTGAAGTTCTCTGGAATGAAGCCCGATAATGGTTATCTTGCCAGTTCATCATTCGGCCATCGAAGTGCAAATGAGCAGCTCCCTCCGAGCGCGAGCTTTGTGAAGCTGGCTGATATGAATGAGGAAGAATGGGGAGTGTTTCTGGACAAGTTCCAGGAGCTTCTCAGGCCTGCTTTTGCCAAGCGTAAATCGGTTAGCGTTGGCCAGAGGCAGAGACAGAGGCTAGGGACTTCTTGCAAGTTTTGAGGTATGGCTTCCATACATTGCTACGAGAGATGAGTGATAAATTTGCAGGCTTGTTTGAGCTACTGTCCTAGCTTTAGATATCTTTATGCTTTCTCCGTTTGAGTGTCGGAGCGGTGGCGATAGACAGTGATGTGTAAATGTTCTTTGAATGAAAGGCCAAAGTAGAATTGGCTGCAATTTTTTCTTTCCTTTTTAAGGTTTGAGCTTCTTTTGTTTCTTTGGGCCATGAAATCTTGTTCGATAAATAAAATTGTTGAACTGGCATGCCTTGTATTGTAAATATCGAATCTTGTTTGAGGTAGATCTTGGAATGGTTTTGTTGTTTCACATTCAGCTTTGGTACGATGAAGTTCTTTATTGATCATTTATGCAAATATAATACTTGAATGTTTTCCTACCAGAGATTAGATCCTCATTTCTTGGTAGTGTTTTTGGTCAATTATTGGGATGGAAAATGGGATATAGTTTGAGGTTTGGTGCAGGTCTCCATCCACAGCTGTCTTCGAGCAAGAGACCTGTCGCTATTTTGCTGAAAAATTGATCGAAAATAGAGGAGATAATTTGAGTATGAGATAAATAAAATGAGACGATAATGTTTTGTTTGGATGGGTGCAGACGTGGTGTGGCGGTCTAATCAGTGCGGTGGCCCTTGTTTTTGTGTATTTTTACGCAACTTCTTTCATGTGAGTATTGATTGCAATTCGTGTTGTGTTAGGGCTGATAATTTTGGATTTGATACGAGAACACGATATTAACACAAATGAAATTAATGGGTTAGTATTTAGTCTTATCGTATTCGTGTTCTTATCGTGTCGACACGATAAGGATACGATAATTTCATGTCGAATCTGTGTCGTGTTCGTGTAATTTGATAATTTTCGTATTGTATTCGTGTTCGTGTCGTTTTCGTATGATTCGGTAATATTTCTATATATTTAATATTAATTTAATTATATTTAATATATTTTTATTTCTTTTATTAATTTATTTTTTTAATTTTGATTTAAATTTATCGTTTCGTGTCGTTATTGTATCGTGTCATATTCGTGTTCGTATCGTGTCCGTGTCAGTATATTTCGTCTTGTGTTCGTGTTCGTGTCGAACAGATCCTTAACGGTTCGTGTTCGTGTTTAGTCTTATCGTGTCGTGTCGAGACGATAATGATTCGACACGTACGAATCGCTATTCTTATATTGTATAAATATGAACGAACAGAGACATGTTCTAATTATCACTGAGTTTTGTAGCTCACACATTTATATTAGCCGACTTCGATCACCAAATCCCTTTTCGCTATTCTTATATTGTATAAATATGAACGAACAGAGACATGTTCTAATTATCACTGAGTTTTGTAGCTCACACATTTATATTAGCCGACTTCGATCACCAAATCCCTTTCCCGAAGCCACATACCAAGAATCGAAAAGTAAAGTATATCAAAACTCGATCAGCAATTCCTTCCCGAGTCGGCGACTCCACACACCAAGAATTAAAAATAGTAAAATAAATATATCTGTTAACTTGTTGGGTGGGAGTTGAGTGGAGATATAACACCCAGGCCTATTTTAGTTCGCCTTCACAAATTGTTGAATTAATACTCCATATATCACATACGGCCTACGCTTACGCTGAACCTACTGGTTTATGCTCTACATTTTCCAATTTTCTCTTTTCATATATATTATTATTACGAAAATATAAATTGTACTGTTTTTTTCAATTCCCCCCTGTTTATCTATGTTACTTGTAAATTTTAACATTGTATGTTATTATTTATAATTTGGTATATATGGTCCATATATACCACCATCTGATACAAGATCTTAATTGAAGATGTTAATAATATGTATGAGTTGGATTTCGATAGTATCATATTCTTAGATAGTATGTAGTATTCAATCTAGATCACATATTTTGAACATGTATATACACCATAATTTGACAAGTGGTAACCAACCAATTTTTCATTTTTAATTTTTTTTTTTGCAATGGACAAAATGAAAAGAGAACAAAACAACTTTCTTCTTCTTTTCCTCTCCTCCGATCTTCTTCTTCTTCTTCATTTAAAAAAGATAAAAACTTGGGTGAGCTCCGCCTCACCGTGAGCTCATCCTTGTTTTTTGTTCAAATGATTATATATTAATTATGGTGAGTAAGGATAATTAGATTTTATTAATGTATGATTAAATTTATTAATTTTTAATTATAATTTTAGTTTAAAATTAGAATTTATTAATTCATAATTATGGTTTATTAATTCATAATTGAGGTTTATTAATTCATAATTAGAGTTTATTAATCACAAGTAGGGTTTATTAATTCAAAGTTAGGGTTTATTAATTCATAATTAGGGTTTATTATTAAAATTAGGGTTTATTATTTTCAATTAGGGTTTATTAATTCAAAATTAGGGTTTATTAAATCCAAATAGGGTTTATTAATTCAAAATTAAGGTTTATTAATTCAAAATTAGAGTTTATTAATTCACAATTAGGGTTTATTATTTTACAATTAGAGTTTATTAATTCAAAATTAAGATATATTAATTTAAAATTATTATTTATTAATTTTCAATTAAATTTTATTAAACTAATTAATTTTAATTAGAATTAAGTAATTAATTAATTAAGATTAATTAATTAATAATTTTGTATATCAATTCAACTATATATATAATTTATTTTTGTATATCACATAACAAATCAAATTACTAATATATCCTTAGTATAGCAACAGCTAAATATTATTTTATGCTGTATTGGCTCATTTTGAGAAAACATCTATCAGGTAAAATCCCATGGATACTGATCATGACCGAACATGTAGTTTTTGGCCCAATTAGTTGAATATCTGTTTATTGGGTAAACTTATAGTTTAACTACGCTTGGGCGGAAATGTAATGAAATATGTTTGATTACAATAAAAATTATTTAAACTATTGTCTTCTGCAAAAATATTTCGAACTATATATTATCATAATTAAATATCTGGACTACCACAACCATCAAAATGTCTCAAAATTCAATTTTAAATATGGAAAGACTTACCTCAAAAAATATGGAAAGAGTACGTAACTAGTCTGACACTAACGTGATTTTTAACACATATATAATAAAATGAGTTAGCATAAAACAAATCAGTTTCTCTGCCTAACTATTTTTTAAAATAATATTTATGACGAGCCATGTAGACCTACGGTCAGAAATCAAATATGCAATATAATAAATATTTAATTATAATTATGTGTGGTTTCGAACATTTTCATTCAAATATTAATAGTTTGGATATTAAATTGTAATTGACCTATTTATAATGCGATTTTCAGCGAAATCATGTAGAAGGATTTGGATTTCAGAAGAACAGAAATCTAGCCAAAAGAGCTATAGTTAAATAACTCTTCATCATCTCGCATCATATAGTATACTCCAACAGGCACCATATATCTAGGTAAAAAACATTGTTCAAATGAGCCTTCTTGTATAATACTTATATTCCAAACAAATAATTGGACAGCCACCTTCTTCATGAGAATAACTTTACATACCAAACTTACATTCTACTTAAATAAAACATATGACATACAAACAATAACACAAGTAACATAATTAGATAAACGCATAAATATTTCCGTCAGAAAAAGAAAAAGAAAAAGATAAACACATAAATATTACTTGTCCAAATCATTGATCATGCATGCCGCCATGGCCTCTCTGCAAGGCTCATGTCTGAAGCAATCAACAAGATGATCGATTGTCATTCGCCACCGCATGAACGAGTATACGATAACGGGCCCCACGAGGCGGAACCCTCGCCTCACCAAGTCCTTGCTGATGATCTCTGCCTTAGGACTCCTCAATGGAACATTTTTTGGATGCTTGAATTTGTTGATCATTGGTTTGTAGAAAATATACGAAATAGAAAATCGAACAAATCTGGATACTCTGAAAGTCGTGTAAACACTTTCAGATCAAATCAATTCGAAGGTACTATCGAATTATTCGATCGGATACAAATCAAAGTTTGAACGTTTTGTATGTTCTTTGAGTTTCAATCTCTTCAATCGACTTCTTTCCCTTTCATAAACCGACGATAAATCGGTTTTGAATAAATGATTTAGCTTTTGCAATCATTTTATAATTGCAAAATAGTCCCTCGTAATTTCAGAAATTAAATTTCCGATGAAATTTCTGTAAAGTAATTCGACCGAAATAAAATTTCCAGCTCGACCCAGGCGGTGGCTGCCGCCTGGACCCCGGAGGCGCCGCCTGGGACCCCTCAGAGGGCCGCCTGACCTGCTTTGGGCGTTGCCCCCGAACCCCACCGACATAATAAATTCATATAAGCGTGCACTCCGCACCACCCAACTTATATAAAGTATTATTACGACGACACTGATCAAACAAGTCAATCCAATTACACTAAAATATCCAACAATCCTCCCCTATTTTAGTGTAATCCTTGATTAACTAAAACAATACATCTCAAAGTATCAAACATATGCATAAATGAAATATCATGACGATTGAATCTCACCTTAGTACACTACACATTCCATATATTCGAATAACAGGGTATCTCTAAGGATTGAACCACTGAATTCATATCAATACACGAAGATAATGTACACATATGTTTACATACATATTTGTTCTATCTTGACACTATATTTTACTAGTCGTGTCCTTATCCTTCATAAGCATGTAAAGCCAAGTCCGACTTCTTGAAGCAACTAAACTTCATGCTCACATAGGTAGCTCTTTATTCTTGCACTGAATATGCAATTTGTCAAAGAAACTATTAAGAATGTAAACATTCAACCTCCTTAACTTGCGGTCCGAACACATACCTTGGGATAATTCTTTAATGTGTTCCAATCTCTAGATATTAAGTTTTCCACATTGAATTCAGACCTAGCATCATACTAGATGGGAATTGGGTATCTTAATATCGAGATTTTTAGTGGACTTTAAACCCATCCCTATAGCCGACTTGACAAGATCTCTACTTAACCCTTTGGTTAAATGATCGGCTAAATTGTGTTGAGTTCTCACAAACTCCACGATATCACACCATTTGTAATAAGTTCCCGTATCATGCTATGTCTAACACCTAAGTGTCTAGACTTCCCATTGTACACTTGACTATATGCCTTAGCCAAGGTAGCGGAACTATCACATCTGATAGATATTGGTGATAACGGTTTCGGCCACAATGGAATTTCATAAATCAAATTTCTTAGCCATTCAGCCTCTTTACCAGCTGCTGCTAAAGCCACAAACTCAGATTCCATTGTTGAATGAGTGATACATGTTTGTTTCTTTGATGCCCAACATATAGCACCACCTCCAAGAAGGAATGTCCAACCACTTGTAGAAGAATGATCTTCTAAATTGGTAATCCAACTTGCATCAGAATAACCTTCAATAACAGAAGGAAATCCAGAATAAGTCAAATCATAATCCATAGTTCCTTTCAAGTATTTAAATACTCGATTAATTGCTTGCCAATGAATTAAACTTGGATTATGAGTGTATCTACTCAATTTCCCTACAGCAAAGGCTATATCAGGTCTGGTGCTAATCATAGCATACATGAGGGAACCAATAGCCTTTGAATATTCAAGCTGATTCACAGCAACTCCTTTATTAGGCACGAGTTTCACACTAGGATCAAAAGGAGTTCTCGTTGGAGAACAATCTTTGAAATTAAACTTTTCCAACACCTTCTCAATATAATGGGATTGAGAAATAGAAATACCACGTTCTCCACGTATGATCTTAATTCCAAGTATCACATCGCCTCCCCATATCTTTCATTTCAAACTTAGATGACAAGAATTCCTTTGTTTTATCAACTTGATCTTGGTCAAGCACAAAGATCAACATGTCATCCACATATAAGCAAATGATTACTCCTTTACCGAAGCATCAAACTTGCTATATACACACTTGTCCGCTGGTTAAATACAAAACCATTAGACAACACAACCTCATCAAATTTCGATGCCATTGCTTAGGGCTTGCTTTAATCCGTAAAGAGATTTCTCCAACTTGTAAACTTTATGTTCACTACGGGAATGACAAACCTTATGGTTGTTTCATGTAAATCTCTTCATCCAATTCACCATTCAAGAATGCCGTCTTAACATCCATTTGGTGAATTATTAGATTATGTATAGTGCAAGTGCTAACAATAATCGAATGGTGGAAACCGAGCCACGAGAGCATAGGTATCAAAGAAATCAATACCTTCCTTTGTCTAAAGCCTGGATAACCAATCTAGCTTTATACCGTCTATGCTTCCATCTATCTTCATCTTTCTTATGAAGATCCATTTACAACCCAATGGTATAAACCTGTGGTAAATCACCAATCTCAAAGTTTTACTTTGTCTTATGAATCCATCTCATCTTGGACCGCCTTTTTCCGAATGCATATCCCTAGAAGACATAGCTTCAACATATGTTCGATCATTCTCAATATTGTAACAATATTGATATCGAAAATCAATCTCAATCCTTGATCCTTCCACTAAATACATTTGGAAATCATCACCAAATGTTTTAGCTTTCCGTGCTCTAATACTCTTTCTAGGCTCAGAAGGAGTATTATCCACTCTTTTCTTTTTACCAGAATTACTAGAGCTTGCAATCATGTCTCCAGGTTTAGGTAGAGAATTAAATCTATTCTCATTCCCAAAATCAGCATCCCTTGACTCAATAATAGAGTGCACAGCTACATAGTCATTAGGTTCTATAACATAGAACCTATAACAAACTGAATTTTCAGGATAGCCAATGAAAACACAATCTATACCTCTTTGGCCTATGGTTTTCATTTTAGGGTCAGTTAGTCTCACCACAGCTCTACAACCCCAAACTCTGAGATAACTCAATTTTGGTGGTTTCTTAAACCAAAGTTCATAAGGTGTAATCTTGTTCCTTTTATTAGGAACTCGATTCAATAAATAACAAGCTGTCAACATAGCTTCACCCCAAAAACCTTCACTTAGACCAGAATAGCACAACATTGAATTAATCATTTCTTTCAATGTTCTATTCTTTCTTTCAGCTACACCATTCTATTGTGGTGTATATGGAGCTGTTGTCGATGTACTATACCAGTAGATTGAAAATATACTGGATCATAGTATTCACCTCCCCTATCAGTGCGAAGAGTTTTAATCTTCACACCATGACGAAGCTCTACTTCCTCTTTATAGATTTTAAATTTATCAAGAGCTTCGTCTTTCGAATGACACAAATAGACATAGCAATATCTAGTAGCATCATCAATGAAAGTAACAACATACTTCTTATTACCAAGTGACGGTGTAGAATGAAAATCACACAAATCACTATGAACGAGTTCTAATAAAAAGTATCTCTATCCACATGCTTAGAGAAAGGTTGTCTACAAATCTTAGTTTGCATGCAAGTATTACACTTATCTGCATTTAACTCAAAAGCTGGAATTAAACACATTTTCGACATATCTTTCAATCTTTTATAATTCACATGTCCAAGTCTAGCATGCCATAATACTGCTATGCCAAAAGAATTACTAGAACTAGTAGAAGCCATGCAAACAGAATTCTTAACAAAAGAAATATCCAAATTTAACTTAAACATACCATTAAGATAACCAAATCCTACAAAGGAACCATGTCTCGACAAGATATACTTGTCACTTTCAAACACTTGCTTATAGCCACAAGTATTTAATACAATACCGATAACTAAGTTCTTACGAATACCGTGAACATACAAAACATTACTTAACAACAAAGAGTTTCCAGTAAATACTAGACTAACGGATCTTAGTCCTTTGATTGGTTCGGTAGCAACATTTCCCATCTTCAATAAAGATCCACCTTCAATTGGCTTGAAGTCCTTAAACCATTGAAGATCTTTACATACATGACATGTTGCACTGTAATCAACCCACCAAGAGACATCATCATCCCGCATATAAAATGCTTCGAGATTATGGACACATAATTCTCAACAGATTGATCATAGGTACCAAAACAAACTGATTTCATTCCGGATCCTTGGATCCACTTGAACCGGCGCTTTTCCCTTTCCGCACCTACTGATCCTTCTTAAAGTGTCCGTTTACCACACTTCCAATGCACCAACTTAGGCTTCTTTAAAGGAGCCTTACCATAGTTCTTGCTCCTCGAAACTTTCGTTTCCTTTACCGATTATGAAACCAGCCTTCGAAGATTCACCCTCTTCCATCATATTAACAGATGGACCAGCCACTGTTTTAGCATCACTAACAGAAACTTTTTCCATATCACGTATGGATTGTTCAATTTGCAAATGACTTCCAAGTTCGACCAAAGTCATTTCCTCCTTCTTATGTTTCAGATTATTTTTATAATCCTTCCAGGAGGGTGGCAACTTATCAATGATACTAGAAACAGAAATGCATTCATCCATTTTCATATCATATTGGGCGAATTGTCCCAATATCCTAAGCAATTCATTATACTGCTCCATGACAGGCCTCGAATCTACCATTTTATAATTTATAAAATTACCAACAAGAAACTTCTTGCTTGAGGCATCTTCTGCCATGTATTTGGCTTCGAGTGAATCCCATAATTCCTTTGCAGACTCTACATTTTGATACACATCGAAGAGGGAATCAGACATACCGTTCAAGATGTGGCCACGACATATGTAGTCATCGTTCTCCCACTTCAGGCGTCTCCTCGTTTGCTCTAGGGTTTCGTCTTCCACAACCTCGGGCATGGGAGTACTCAGAACGTACACAACCGTGAGATTCGTCAACATAAAGTGCATCTTCTTCTGCCAGCGTCTGAAATCCTGCCCAGCAAACTTGTCCAACTTCTCGAAATTCCTTGTCATGTCCTTCACAAATTCCTTGTTCGCCATTTTCAGAAATTGATTTGATCTTTGTAGAAAATATACGAAATAGAAAATCGAACAAATCTGGATACTCTGAAAGTCGTGTAAACACTTTCAGATCAAATCAATTCGAAGGTACTATCGAATTATTCGATCGGATACAAATCAAAGTTTGAACGTTTTGTATGTTCTTTGAGTTTCGAATCTCTTCAATCAGACTTCTTTCCCTTTCATAAAACTGACGTATAAATCAGTTTTTGAATAAACAGTTTTTCAGCAGTTTTGCAATCATTTTATAATTGCAAAATAGTCCCTCGTAATTTCAGAAATTAAATTTCCGATGAAATTTCTGTAAAGTAATTCGACCGGAAATAAAAATTTCCAGCTCGACCGACCAGGTGCTGCGCCTGACGATGGGCGCCGCCTGGGACCCATGAATTGCCGCCTGACTGCTTTCAGGCGCTGCCCCGAACCCCACCGACATAATAAATTCATATAAGCGCACCGCACCACCCAACTTATATAAAGTATTATTACGACGACACCGATCAAACAAGTCAATCCAATTACACTAAAATATCCAACATGGTTTATAGCTCACATATTCCCACATGTAGCTGCTCAAAGATCCACATTCTCTTACAACCTACAAGAATAATCAACAAGTCTGCCTCAATTTGATTCACTAATTTTGATAAACGAACTCATAATCTTATGATATTTACGCGAAAGAACTTGCCTCGGTTATGCATTTTGCGTTATCCACGATGCACCTAACTCTGCATTCTGCTAAGGTTAGCTCTTTGTTGGAGGCTATCTCAATAATTTCCTTTTCTCCCATTTTGCATACAATGTTAGGATCAAAGCCAGCAAAAGCTTCTCTGCAACATTATTGTATTTAACATTTTCTTGCATAACAACACACTCTAATTAGTTGTTACAACATAGATTGTTTAAGCAAATTAAGTTCTAACCTGAGTTGTTCTCTTCTTTTAAGGATTTCGGTCCAGTTGAAATCCATAAGCATTCCACACATTGCAAGAAGCTCAAACAACTGACTGTTTCGACAACCGATAAAATTAATTGTACAAAAGTTAGGGTATAAATTGGTGAAAGCATATGTAGCTTACTTGTCATCATAAACTGGAACTCCCCAACATTCGTCGTGGAACTGTACATAAACTTTGTCTGTGAATAAGCATTAGTTTTTTTTGTTAGTAAAATATCCGAGATAATAACAATGTTGTTGTGCCAACTACTAATTATAAAACTGCTGATCCAATAAATAAATATGGAGTTCCGATAATCATGCCACTATATACTAGATTAGTATGAAATTATTTTTGCCAATGATTGCCACCACTTCAAGATTGAGTTTTTGTGCTATTAATGGTATACATTTCTGTCAGTTATGCGTGGAATAGATTCCACTGGCAAACTCCATGAGTTAAATATGTAGAGAAATTACTAACCACTTTGTTTTTGAATGATGGAAATTACTCTAAATAATCTTACGAAATAAAAAATAAAAAATGAAAAGGTTTCTAGTGTATCCCAAAGGAAAAGTAAATTTTGATGTCAGAAAGCTCCTAACAAAGAAGATTGAAAAAAGAGAAGTCCCATGACTTCTATCAAATGTTAACTAGTTCATTTTGATCATACTAATTATATTATTTCACTATTTACGTATACTCTACAAAACATATAAATCTTGATTAAACAAGGAAGAACACAGGCCATATTCTGTTTCATAAAAGAAATGCAGAAAATGCAAATGACTTGTGACATATTATCAAGACCTCACCACTATTTCTAGTAATCCAGTTGCATCTCCTTGGACCTTCCTCATTAGGAACAGCATCTGAGCTAGGCTGCTGCACTATTTTTGGCAGGTGGGTCGTCTCTCTCCTTTGAGCAGGAGCGATGAGACGAAGGGCTAACGATATCTTGTGATCAATAGGGGTGGAAGAGTCTGTCAAGGATGAATCAGTTGAGTTCTGAGACAAAGACAGAGACAGCGAAGATAAAGAAAGCACAGAGCAAGTCCTTTGCAGGCCGATGGGGTATATTTTCTTCAAATTCCTCGAAAATAAGTTAGTCATCGGCTTCTCCTTGTCCCTCGAAACATAAATGTTCCTGCTCTTCTCCATGGCCTGTTTCTTGACATACTGTTTAGACATCCTGAAAATATGTTTGGACTTTGATATGTCTGAATCAAGAGAGATTTGAGTTTGAGGTCTATAAATTGAGATGTCAAAGAGTTGGTAGCAACAATGTCGATTTCTTAACTCAGATTTATCTTAAGTGCTACTTTATTCTTAAGAAAGGACTGATAAAAGATTGTAAAATAGTGGCTGAAAAGGACACCTGAATTTCAGCCATTATCAGCAAAGATTCTTGTTCTGGAAACTATTATGAAAATCTGATTCAGGTTGTGTGAGGCAGAAAATGAAAATTAAAAATAAATAAAATCAAATCGAGTTTGAACTAAACACAAGTTGCATTGGTTGCGAACAAATGTCAAAGTGTGTTTTAGGTGTTTATTACAAGTAATATTAAATATAAGAGCATATGAATTATTCAGATTAAGGCAAATGATCATTCTTGTATGTCAGCTGAAGTGAAGCATTATACTAATCCAAATCATGTAAACCAAGCAATTATGTGATGATGTGGATTAGCATTACTTTAATTACACTTGATCAAGAGCTGCATATGTAATACTCATGATTATGAACACCCTTAAGCTTGAAATGAGATTTAAGGTGTGTATGTGTACTATATTTATGTATATATGTCGATGATGAGAAATCTCTAGCTGATGTGTTGGTCTCAATTGAATTGAAATTGAGTCCAACGCTAAACTTAAGTCCCACTCATATATTTTAGGATTAGGAAATGAAGCAAACACATTGCCCACAAAGAAAAAGATATAGCATCTTTCTAGTTTTGTCTTTCTTTGACTAGAGACTTTGCTAATCAATCATGGATTATTTGTACACTAATATAGACGATCAATTATGGATTAATGTCATAATGATGGATAACATATAAATTCTATCTCTCCCTTTATTAAAATGAGCACAACTCATCTTGCAAGGGAATAGAATAAAAAGTTCAAATGTATTCCCAATGCAATGAGGTGAAAAGGAGAAAATATATATTTTTGAATAACTACAAATATTGGAATTTTTATTAAGATTTGTTTAAGTTGTATCACGGAATTAGAAGAGATCTCCAACGCTAAATCACTATTTTATATAGAAATAATAATTGATTTAATAGGAAATTTGGAAAGAATCAACAGAAAATGGGGAAAATGCCGTTTGAAGTTAGTGAAGACTTGTTTCTGATTTTGGAAAAGTTGTTTTATATTATTTGGGTTGGCAACAGAGCTAACATACATTTTTGTCAATTTTAAACTCAATAAAGTGATATCTTTCTAATTGCTTAAGACAAAATTTGTCTTTTAATTTTGTTAATTTAGAATACTATATACTTGATTAGGGAGTATTATATTAATGTTAATTACCCCACAATAATTAATACTTATAACAAATATCTAATGTAGGTTTTACCACACCGTAGCAGTTATAAATTTCCCATAAACACAAATTAAAAAATATATATAACATTTAATCATAATTGTGGTAACGAAACCTTGAAAAGAATTGCGGTAATGGTGGCGCGAGCCCACAATTTAGCTCACACTTGCACCCGTACCTTCATCTTAAACCTTAAACCCTAATCCAATTTCCCATTATTAAGATGATTACAGAAAGGAAAAGAGATAAAAGATATATGAGGAAAACTAACTTGTATTCATCTTCGTGTTTATATGTACAGAGATTTGAACCATAAAGCTAACTTCCTAACTAATCACGGTTGTAACAACTTTGGCTAACGTCTAACAGACTAACAATATCTAACAATTACAAACAATATTTTTGCCACGTCATACAGTGTGCATGCATATATTAATACAACCCCTACGTACAAAGTTCTATCCCTTCTCGATCGGTAGTTTCTGTAAAAGATGATTGAGTCGAACAACAGTAACCGGTTTTGTGAGCACATCCGCGACCTGATCATTGCTGGAAACATAGCGAACATCCAGCTCTTTCTTGATAACCTTGTCACGGACAAAATGCGTGTCGATCTCGATATGTTTGGTTCTGGCATGATGGACTGGATTGAGAGCAATAGCAGCGGCACTTTTATTATCGCACCAAATGACAGGGTTTTGGACGATTAGTAACCCAAGTTCTTGTACCAACTAACGTATCCATATGACTTCCACTGCAGCATCGGCGAGTGCTCTATATTCAGATTCAGTAGAGCTTCGAGAGACCACATTTTATTTCTTCGAGCTCCAAGAGATCAAATTCGATCCGAGAAACACACGGAAGCCTCCCGTTGATTTTCTATCGTCTATAGAGCCTGCCCAATCGGCATCCGAAAAGGCTTGAATATGAAGATACTGAGAGGGATGAAATGTAAGCTGAAAATTGATGGTGCCCTTGAGATATCTGAGTATTTTGCGGCATGCTTTCCAGTGTAGTTCGGTGGGACTTTGGAGAAACTGACTGAGTTTATTAACTATGAATGAGATATCCGGACGGGTGAGAGTGAGATATTGAAGTGCTCCAATGGTGCTGCGAAATAGTGTGTGGTCATGAAATAAGGAGCTGTCATTGGAGTAGAGTTTAGTGCTAAGATCATAGGGAGAAGGTTGGGGATTACAGTCTAGAAGGTTGTGTTTGGTGAGAAGGTCACGAATATACTTGGATTGGTTAAGCAAAAAGGAATTAGAAACAGTTTTGGTTACCTGTATTCCCAGAAAGTAACTAACTGTGCCTAGGCTTTTGAGAGCAAAAATGGTGGCAAGATTTTGAATGAGTTGTGATACACTACTAGAATCTTCACCAGTGATGAGTATGTCGTCAACATATACAAGAACAAGAAGAAGTTTACCATGTTGGCGCATGTGAAAGAATGAGTGATCTGATGAAGAGAACTTGAAGCCATAGTCCAGCATGTACTTTTTAAGCTTTTCATACCAGGCCCGTGGAGCTTGCCTGAGCCCATATAGCGATTTACGTAATTGACAGACATGGTTTGGGAAGTCTGGATTTACCAATCCTTCAGGCTGCTCCATGAACACCAGTTTGTCAAGCTCTGCGTTTAGAAAAACATTATTTATGTCAATGTGTTGAACATCCCACTGATATGTAGCAGCTAGCGAGAACAGCATTCGGATGGACACTGATTTTACGACTGGACTGAAGGTGTCCATAAAGTCGATGCCGGCCAACTGTTGAAAGCCTTTAGCCACTAACCTGGCTTTTAGTCGATCAAGTGAGCCATCAGCCTTCGTTTTTACCCTGAAAATCCACTTACACTGAATGATATTCATGTTATCAGTGTAAGGAACCAACTCCCATGTAGACTTGGACATGATAGCATCAAATTCTTGTTGCATGGCTTGTTGCCACTGTGGCTGAGCCAAGGCTTCGGAGGCGGTGGTCGGTTCAATGACAGTAAATGTTGTAAAACCGGAACTGTCAATATGTGTTAAGAAAACCTTGGGTTTGAATATGCCACTTTTGGCTCGAGTGCGCATATTGTGCTGATTTGCAGGTAGCTGTGGTATTGTATTATGCTGAGTTATGGTAGTGTTGTGGAGTGATCCATAAGAAGACGTGGGATTGCTAGAGAGGTCATGAGATGAAGACTCTAGTTCAGTGGGAGAGTTTGGACTGAACAAGGTGTTAGGTTGTGAGTTGAACTGAGGTGGTGTTGCAGACGAATTGATGTTACTGTTAGAGGTGTGAGTAGGTGGTGGTGTTGTGAAATCTGGTAATTGAAGTATAGGAGAGGAGTTGACACTCGGCTGCACAGTGCTTACGTGAGAATTGCTAAAGAGGACATGATACGGGTATTCATCTTCGTTGAAGAGAACAGTACGTGCAATGTAGACGCGTCCAGACGGATGTAGACACTTGTACCCTTTGTGAGAAGGGCTATATCCTAGAAATAGACACTTATCGGATCGGAATTGAAGTTTAGATTGGTTATACGGCCGTAGGAAAGGGAAACAAGTACACCCAAATGTACGCAACATTGCGTAATCTGGTTCGCTTTTGAATAGACTTTGGAACGGAGACAGGTTATTGAGGGAAGGAGTAGGTAGTCTGTTGATGATATGAATGGCTGTGGAGAATGCATCCCACAAGAATTTATATGGTAGCTGTGCAGAAGCAAGGAGAGTGAGGCCCATTTCGGTGATGTGTTGGTGCTTACGCTCAGCGCGGCCGTTTTGTTGGTGGGTGTGAGGGCATGGATGACGAAAAACTATGCCTAGGTTCTCAAATATGGGTTTTAGACTGCGGTATTCACCCCCCAATCTGATTGTACACTACAAATCTTGGTTTTAAACTGTCTTTCGACGTAGTTAATGAAATTGATGATAGCATTATGAGCTTCAGCTTTAGTGTGGAGGGGAAAAAGCCAAGTGAACCGTGTAAAGTCATCCACAAAGTGTATGTAGTATTTATATCCATCAACAAATTGAGTGGAACTCGGACCCCAAAGATCCGTGTGAACAAGTTGAAATGCAGACTTAGTTTTGACAGAAACAGTAGGAAAATTAAAGCTATGGAGTTTGCCTACAGCACAAGCATCGCAGAAACTAGACTGAGACAGTTTTGGATTGAGCTGTGTGGCTCTTAGGGCTGTCTTTAGAACCTGTGTACAAGAATGCCCTAGTCTATTGTGCCAGAGCTTGAAGTTTAAGTCAGGCAGATTTATTGATTTGGCAACAGCACTTGAGTTGGTGGTGGAGGCTTTGTAGCAGATTGGACGGAGTGTAGACTTCTGTTTTGGCAGGTGATAAAGTCCTTCCTTAAGAGTGCCCGCCAGGAGGATTGTATTGGTGGCTTTGTCCTTTACACAACAAAAATCCGAGTGAAACTCTAGATAGACATTGTTATCCGATGTGAACTTAGATATGCTCAACAAACTTTTAGTGATATGTGGAACAACCAAAATGTTACTTAACACTAGAGGTGTGGATGAAGTGCTTGGTAGATGTGCAGACCCAATATGAGAGATAGTGAGACGAGAGCCATTACCTACAGTGAGTTTCTCTTGGCCATTATAGGGTGAGTGAACCTGAAGTTGCTTCATGTCTGCAGTGACATGAGCCGAGGCACCAGTGTCTAGATACCATTCGGACGCGCCTTGTGAATTTGCTTGTGAAGCATTGAAGGCTGATACATGAGAGGGGACAAACTGTGGCTATGGGGTGTGGGTGATATTTTTGGAACTGAGGTTTGGATTTTGAATTGCAGTGTATTGAGAAGGATTCGAGTACAGATTTTGTGAGGATGAGTAGTGTGCTTGAGGAGATGACTCTAAACCAGTAAAGCTAAAATCAAATCTTTTAAAACATTTTAAGGCAATGTGATTAGACTTACCACATATTTGACAGATCATCTTACTTGTATTACTAGATTGATACCTGCCACCGCCTCTTCCACGAAGGTTTGTTCCACGGTAGTTCATTCGCCCTCTGTTATAGTTGTTGTTAGCGTAAACCGCATGAGCTTGAGGAGCAGACTGATTAGATGAACCAGTGAACGATGAAGTATTCTGATTCAGCAGCCTTATTTCATGCGTTTGAAGTGCATATTGAACTTCATCTAGCGACAATTCTTCGCTCTTTGCTTGTAGATACACGCAGATACTTTCGAACTCAGGACCTAGTCCTCCAAGTATAAGATTGACGAGATCAGAATCAACAACACCTTGTCCAATGCTAAACGATTGATCAGAAATTCCTCTAAATTTCAACACATAATCATCAATTGCGAGATCTCCATTTTTTATAGTTTGAAGCTGGAATCTCAGCTGTGCCGATCTTGCTTTCGACTGCGATTGAAAAAGAGTTTCAAAAGTAGTCCACAGTTGAGAGGACGTCGAACATCGCCCAACGTACCCGATCATGGATGATGATATAGACGCCAAAATCCAGCTGAAGACAAACTGATCTCTTTTTATCCAGGTGAGATATTCAGGGTTTGATTCACGTTCATCGAGCTGCTGTGGTGGGGCTGAATTCACCATCAGAACATCATCAAGACCATATGCTTTCGCTGTGGCTAACACTTGAGTTTTCCAAAACTTATAATTTGTTCGATCCAGTTTGGTGCTTATCGGATGAATAGATGGGAGATTTGAGTGAAGGCTGTTTGCCATTTCTGGGTGATGAAGATCGAAACACCGAAAAAGGAAGAAGAACAGATGAATTTTTGAGAGGATTTAAACCAGCTCTGATACCATATTAAGATGATTACAGAAAGGAAAAGAGATAAAAGATATATGAGGAAAACTAACTTGTATTCATCTTCCTTCGGTGTTTATATATACAGAGATTTGAACCATAAAGCTAACTTCCTAACTAATCACGGTTGTAACAACTTTGGCTAACGTCTAACAGACTAACAATATCTAACAATTACAAACAATATTTTTGCCACGTCATACAGTGTGCATGCATATATTAATACCCATTATTTCGTCCCTTCTTCGTAGTCACGATGCTCAATGTTCCGGTCAACCACCATTCGACGCCGTCTGCTAGCAGCTCTCTTCTTCACCGAATCTCTGGCATTTTGTTCGATTAGCGCCGCCGTCGTCATCGTCACGGATTTCCCGCAAAACGACGCTGTCTTACAAATTATCGGCCATTTCATCTCTTCTCCCTTCGTTACAGTCATAACCTTTTATTAAATTCCCTCAGAAATAGTAATTGGTTCAGGAATGAAGCTCCCAAGTTGGAGCCCTCAGAAATTGAATCTATCATTGAGAAAATTAGCTCGCAATGTGCAATTGAGTTGTTCTCCTTGTTGCAAAATGAGTTTGGGTTCAAGCATTCACTGAACTCGCAGTTCGTCATTTGCACATTTATTGTCGGAGAAGACGCGGTGCCGTGCGTTGCTCTGTCATCTGCGGATGGTTATTCAGGAACAAGCTAACCCCACATTTTTCACTGCAATGATTGTGTTCTTGGGATTATGTCGCATTGGCTGATTGGTAGATTTGAAATGATGCTGAATATCTGCTATGGTGGGAAACTTCAGTTGAATGTGTTTTAGGTGATTATAATTAGGGATAATAGTCAGTAAATTATTTAATTTTTATCAAATTTTGCTTTTGTATATCAATTTAAAAATTTGTTCGATAATTACTGAACTTTTAATCTAATTTTATTTTGTGGATGAGGCCGGCTTCCAACCAAAATAAAAATGACATATTGCTAATGTTGCATAATTATGGATATGTGGCACAAGCACGACATTTTCTCACTTATTAGACACCCAAGTGAGACATATTGCTAACGTTTGATATTTTCACACTTTACTTCGATTCAAAATCTAATCAAAATACCATCATCATACATCAAACAACGTCAAATTTTTAGAACAATAATATTCATTGTTCGAATCTCCCACCAATGTCAAATATCAAAAACAACATTATTTTATTTGTTAGTCAATTTGACACCCTCAGATTTTCAGGCTGACATGTTAGCATTAGTTAGGCTAGAATCAGGCTTATTGGCATAATAAGATGAAAATCATGAAATTGAAAGTTTAGTAATATCAGACAATTTTTAAACTATTGTTCAAAACCAGAATTCAGTCAAAATTCAGGTGTTTACAGGCTATTAACCCTTATCATTTCTTAAATTCATTTTGGGATGGATATCCATTATAAGTTCTGCAGCGATTAATTATCTTTTAAAGTTAGACTTTTATTTCTTTCTTTATTTCTTTAATGTAAATGAATTTGAACAACATGCAGTTGGCACTTGCAAAACTATGACCACGATAAGGCCATCTCCAACCATACGCCAAATCCCAAAATGCAGTAAGAAAACTGCTCCAATCATACTGCATCCCCAAACTCAAAATGCAGCAATGTGATGGATTTGAACAGTAGAAACGCAAATTTGCGTTTCTACTGTTCACAAAATGCAAAAGATTAAAATATTGCAAATCGATCCTATATTTTGTAGAAGAAGAAGAAGAAGAAGAAGAAGAAGAAGAAGGAGGAGGAAGAATGACAATCTGTAATAATTACTTGGTTGTGTTTAGTTTAGCTCTTAAACAGCCGTGATTGGATGTGTTTAGTTTAGCTCTTAAACAGCCGTGCTTGGCTGTGTTTAGTTTAGCTCTTAAACAGCCGTGCTTGGCTGTGTTTAGTTTAGCTCTTGAACAGAATTTGTTAGTTGTTAGGTTAGTTACAAGTTGTTAGATTTTTAATTTTTTAAAATGGATCTTGTGGGCACTGATGGATTAAAATGGATGTTTATTTTTAATTATTTTAGTTATTGTGGACTATTATTTTTTAATTTAAATAAGATTCAAAATAATTAAATTAAGTGTAGTGTATTGATTTATTGATTTATTTTTTAAGTTAGTGTATTTTTTTATGTACTACACGATTCATAATAAATAGAACAATATTAATAATACAAAAACTACATTTCATAACATAATATAAATTTAAAAACTTACATTCTAATACTCTAATAAAACAAACAATGCATAATAATAAAATAAACATAAATATCTAATACTTAACCATAAAACACACAACAAACTACTAAACTATATGCAAATAGATCTCTAATAAGGAACAGATCTAATAGTCTGGGAGAAAGAAATATTGCATGACATAATGATTACATGTGTCATTTTGCATAATATGATAGTTGAGGACGAACGTGACGTTAGTGCTCCAATTGAAGCTACAAGAGAAACGCCACAAATTGACGTTGAAATAGCGACAAATGAAGATGTCCGATTTCAAGAGTTCGTATCTCGATATAGAGCAATAAGGAATAAAGAGGCTCATATGGAACTTCGAAATGCATTAATTGAACATTTGTGGGAAGAATACACCAACTCCCAGTGTTGAATGACAATGTATTTCATTTGCTTTAAATTAATATGTATGTTGTGATTTAATTTAATGCGTATGTTGTAGTTTAATTTAATGTATTTTTTTAATCGTGTAACTTTCTCTTATTTAATAAATAATAAATTTTGCATATTATTTATTTATTTATTTATTTATTAATAATCAAGTTTTGATTATTAATAAATATATTTATATAAAATTAGTAATTAATTTTTTGTGCTAGTATGTAACTTGAAGAAAATATATAGGTATGATTGTAAAAGTATAAAAGTAGTGTGAAAAGAATATATGAAGAATATTCTTTTGGGTTTGAATTGATGTAAATGGTTGGAGATGAATTCTTGTTTGATGATATATATCTTGTAAAATGGGTTTGAGTTTGGAGTAAACTGTTGGAGATGGCCTAATATGCAAGGAAGCTCATCTAGTTAAAGGAAGAATAATTTGTAGGCTGCTTTTGAGATTGCTAATTCTTCCTTTTTATAGTTTTTTTTTTGTGTGTGATTTCTATCAGGATTTGCACCCTTATTTTGTGAGCTGCTTTTGAAAAGCTTTAGGGGCTGGGAGTCAAATCATGTGGTGTGGGATATGCTGGCATTTGTTTACTCGAGAACTGCTATGTTTCATGATGCTCTAATCATGCTGTCAAAGAGGAAAGACTTAAATATTTAGCCATCAATTATGACATACAATAGTTTGTTGCACAACTTAAGGGAAACTGATATTGTGTGGGATATTCATTACGAACTCGAAGATAATGGACCACATCGAACTGAGTATACAAATTCAATTTTCCTTGATGGTCTTTGCAGGCAGCCCTTGGTTCTTGAAGCAATTAATTTTCTAAGGTAGATAAGCAAGTGGCTGAGCCTTGTATTGTTTGTTTCAAGACTTTGATGTCAGGATTCCCTAGGAAGGGTTTTATAAATATTGCTAAATCATTATTTTGTATGATAAGTATGGAATAAGTCCTGAAAGATTTAGTTACAATATTCTTATTCATGGGCTTTGTGTTAGTGGATCATTGGAAGAATCAAGAAGCCACAACCTTTGCAATTGACATGGAAAAGTATGGATTAGATCCCGACCAGGAGACATATAACATTCTCGCCAAAGGACTTCGTTTACTTGGTAAAGATTTGAGAAAATGCTACAGAGCGAAGCAGACCCTGACCTGCTTACCCACATAGTACTTATTTGTGGGCATTGCCAGACAGATGATGTTGAAGAGGGTTTTTAGGCTGTGAGATGAGATGATGTCTAAGGGTCTTAAGTTAAATGATATCTCAAATCGTGCATTACTTAGAGGCTTGTGTAGAAATGGACCATATAAATGAGGCTCTGAGTTTGCTTTCTAAGTTGAGTAACGACGGTTTGAAACCAGATCTTTTTATGTGCTCTATGGTTATCCATGGTCTTTGCAAGCTGGGTAAAGTAGAGAAAGTCATCGAACTGTACAAGGAGATGCTTTTAAAGGGAATCTACCAGAACTCTTTCCCCCACAGATCCATTTCGATAGGATTCTGTAAGAAGACAACTATGTACGAGGCAGGAAGTTATTGTAATACATTGACAAAAGGTGACTTGATACAGGATGTTGTACTGTACAGTATTATGATTGATAGATATATTAAAGCTGGTAATGTGGCAGATGCTGTGGGATTGTACGAGAATTTATTGGAGAAAGGGATTGCTCCAACTGTAGTTACTTTCAACACACTGATGAATGGATTGTGCAAATCCAGAAAACTCTCAGGCCAGAAAGTGGCTAGATGACATGAAGATGCAATGTAGTGCCAACTTTATTGTTACGTGTATACTACAATTATGAACGCCTTTTGTGAAGTGGGAACTTTAGAAGCTACCTTTTGAGCTATTTGATGAAATGGAAAAAGATGGTATCGAGCCAAATCAAGTAACTTACACAGTGCTTATGAAAGGGCTCTGTAAGCAAGGAAGCTGGAAGAATCTGTTGCAATTCTCCAGAGCATGTTAGCTAAGGGTCTTTCTCCAGATCAAACTCCATATAATGCTTTCATCCAATGCTTTTGTAAAGCTCGGACTTTGAAAGAGCATTTCAATTACATGATGGGATGGTACAACTTAACAATAAGCCAAATGGTGTGACTTATATTATTCTTATCAATGGCTTGTGTGTGTGTGGAGATCTAGATGTTGCTGAAAGGGTATTTTTGTGTTCTCCAAGTCCAAAACTTCAAATTGCCAAAAGTTGCGTTTACTATTATAAAAGCAAATTGTGCAACGGGAGATGTTGAAAAGGCTATGGTACTCTTTCGTCAAATGGCTGAAACTGGCTTTGAGATTTCACTGAAAGATTATAGATTTTGTTCAAATGATGCTAGTTGGTGGTGTTGCTCCTGAAGGGAAAATGTGCTCAGTCATACACTGTTCATTACACCGAGCTGGTTATGTCATTGCCGAGTTTCAAGTTTATGTTTTAATGATCAAACGTGGCTCTGCTCCTGGTTGAATAAATAGTATGAATTTGTTTTTGTGGTGTTCATCATCAAGCATCTTCTAGTGATCAATTGCTACGATAACGTTTGAATCTCTTTCATGTTATGCAACTGAAGATCACTTACTCAAAGAATAAAGAGAAGAGAAAGGAAAACTATGATGGCACCTAATGCTTAATTGTTAAAGACCTTCAATTTATGTTAACTCTTCTTGGGAAAATGAATGCTTCAAATGGAATTTGATTACAACCCATTAATTTTTCCGTTACGATGAAAAAGAGATAAGACGGTGATAAATCTTGCACATATTTTTATTGCTATTTCTTGGAATTTATTTATTTAGTTATTTCAGGGAGAGTAGTTTAAATTCTAATTATAATCCCTTTCCTGCATTTTGGGAGGACCTCATTATCCCTCAGATTTTCTGCTGAAGAGATCAGCATCGGGATGTACAAAGATTGTAATATTAGTGTAAGATGGAGTAGCACAAAAAGGAGGATCTTATGTTTAAGTTGTACTAAAATTGGGCATGATTTCTGCTGTGAACTTGGACTACTTCAAGAGATGCAACGTTATCTGCAGAGGTTCGATGTAGGGGTGTCAACGGACGGATTTTACCCGGACCAGAACCAATAATTTAGTATTGGTTCTGGTTCTGGAACCGACCCAATAAATACTAAACCCGGACTGGATCCGGACCATTGAATTATGGATCCGGATCGGGTATTACCCATTTCTAATCGGGTACCCATTGGATCTTAATTACCCCCAAATCCTTACTCATTCCCTTACTCTCCTCAGAAAAGAACGCTAACCTACACATACTAGTCGGACCAAACGACATTAAAAATGTATTGTTGTCTGATTTCGAATCTAACATCTATAATCTATATATATATATATATGTCTATATAATATAAAGAAGTGACTACAAATTGCTTAGTAACTTTAATTAACTTAAAGCAAAAAATTAATATCAACTCAATTAATTAATTATATGATTTAGACCACATATATAATCAAATGCAATGAACATTTAGTTCTACATTATACCGCTTATATATATAGTAAAGCAATTATAGTAAATAAAAAAAAGCAAAAAAAAAAAGCTATTTCAACTTCCCACTCTCAATATAATATCATACAATTAAAATTATTCATCTAATATTGTAAACTATCATTTGTGAAATAAATTAAAAATAATCCAATATATATGTGTGCATGGTGAATATCAGCATGTTAATGTAAATAACATCTAAGAAAAGAGTTGAGATATCACGACAACAATCTAGCTAGGCTACCTAGCCTCATAGTCATGCTATTAAATTAATGTATTAAATTAAAATACGTAGAAATACTAAAACAATAATAATGAGAAAAACATTACTGTAACTTTTATAAAAATCCAACGGCATGCATAAGAGGCAAATTTTAATTTACAAACTAATTAAAGACAAACAAATAAACAATTATACATATTTTTTCACAAAAAGAAAATGATGACACAGTATAACATATGATATTATTATTTGATTCTTGTTTTATCAAAAAATTTAAACTCGTTCTCTTTTTCTATAATTTTTGGACAAGTAAAATATTCACGTCAATCATGATTCACATCAAACATAAAATGCAACACAAAAAGATATGAATTTTGATTTTGCCAATTTCTTCCTAATTTATCGGCTAAGGTTAATTAAGTGATATCCTATTTCACTTAATCCACATTAATATGTCTTAATCACCTCGTGATGAAATCCTAGATGTAATCGGTGTGGCGGGTGAAAGTGAGTTGTGAAATGGTAATATTCATTAAAAGTGATGCTTTTCACTGGTGCTTAATTAATATTTCGTAATTACACTCAAATGTAAAACGCTCTTACGAAAAAGTGGATATGTAATACTCAATTTAAAAAAAAAAAAAATCGATCGGATCGGACCGAACCGACAAAGCAGGCCGGTCTTGACCGGTTCGGGTCCAGCGGTTCTGGAACGGAACCGTAACCGGAACCATTGTTTTGAAATTTAATGGGCTTTGAAAGGTTTCGATCGGTCCAGGTAAAGACCACCCATCGACATCCATAGTTCGATGATTTTGACATCCATCCATAGCATCTGCAGCTAGGGATGTCAACGCTGTCTTTACCCGGACCGACTTGAACTGCTCAAAGCCCATTAAATTTTAAAGTAACGGTTCCGGTTCGGTTCGGTTCTAGAACCGCTGGACCCTAATTCGCCTGCACGGCCCATTTTGTCCGGATCCTATCCGACCCGGCCATTTTTAATTTTTTTTAATTTTTTTTTTAGCATTCACATAGATTAACTTATTTTATAAGATTGCGATAAGGGAATGCTCTTTCCAGTATTCTTCAAAAAAGAGGCATTCACATCCAACCGCCACCAAACTTATTAAGTACGATACAATAGTTTCTTTTTAACTTCATATATAGAGATATAGATGAATGTTCACATAAAAATCATTTTTAATTTTTTGATTCTTATCCTTTATAAATGAGAGCCATAAACATGGGCTATAATATACACAATCTACTTATTATAAATTCGATGTCATCTTTAGAGATACCACCCTATAAAAATTGGGATAATTTCATCAAAATAGATTAACTTTGAATTGTTTTTGTTTTGCACACTACTTTTGGATCATATCATAAAATACGTGAACTTGGTTTACATGTATTACAACTATAGCATGATTAATATTTTCAACCAATTAAAATTGATGTGATGCAAGACCGAATGTACATCCATTGAACACCACAAACGACACATGCATCTACATAGACATCCCCCTCTTTAATTTCAATCAGTAGAAAATGCGTTGAGTAATAATAGCAAAAGAAGTGAAGTTCATAAATTTGATTGGACAATTAAAAATCATGTGCAAAATCAAAACATCACAAAATTTATAATAATAGCCGATTTAAATACGATACGATACAAGGACGAAAATCGTTAATTTTTCAAAATCAAAATACTACTATGTTCAAAATACGTTTATATTTATTTATAATATATTTTATATTTTAGTCCAATAAAGAATTTTCCTTTGTTGAAATTTGAAATATGAAATTAAAAATTTTGGGATTTGGGTGCCCAACGGTAACCGTTAAGAATGGTAATACCCGATCCGGAACCATAACTTGATGGTCCGGATCCGTCCGAATCCGATGTTTCTGGGCGGTTTGAACCGCAACCAATACTAATTTATTGGTTCCAGTCCCGAAAGTTCTCGTCCGTTGACATCCCTATCTGCAGCCTTTAGGGGTGTTTGGCTAAGCTTTTTAAAGATCTTATAAGTTCCAAGAGCTTATAAGATGTTTCAAGAGCTTATAAGTTGTTAAAGTGTTTGTATAATTGATCTTATAAGCTAGAGAAAAAATCGTGAATTAGAGAGAGAAAATCATAGTCAGAGAGATAAAATTAACGAGAGGTGAAGTTAATAGTGTATGTGCATAAAATAATGAACTATAATAAAATTATTTTGGTAAATTCATGGTTGCTTATAAGTTTATGAAAAAATATGTTAGGGTTGACCAACTTATTTTTAGGGAAGCTTATAAGCTGTTGGATCTTATTTTCACAGCTTATAAGTTGTTTAAACTTATTTTGTCAAACACTTTACTGAATTTTTATGTTCTCCTAAACAATTTATAAAATTTGTTTTAAAGAGCTTATAAGCTTAGCCAAACACACGTGTGAACTGGTGAGAATTCTGAGCTTTTGTGACATTATATTCGCACATATTTCATCTAATAAGAAATTTATCACCAGATTTGGATATGTTTCACTGTGCTCTGCTGTCTACAAAAGAGAATTAGTCGTAACCTGTTATATTCGTTCTTTTGTATTTGGATTCAAGATTTTCGAGTTCAGAATCTTGCCGCAGCAGAGAGCTCGTAAACCGGAACTACAAAACCTCGAATCGAATAATCTCTGCAGCGCAGAGGTTCCCTGCTCTGTTGCCTTGTTTGGAGAATGAGACAACTGTTGAATAACCGACATTCATTTTAGGGGAGGATTATTTGTAATAGGGCACAGCAAATCTCTCAATAATACAAAAGCAGTTGCACATTTCGTACTTAAGCTAAATTTTGCTTAGTTTGGGAATACAATGATATGCCCAAAGGTACATTACGGATATTTCGCTTGAAATAATGTCACAAACCATCTACACATGCCCAATTTCAAAGTTGAGATAATTCTTGAGCAAGCCTACCCAAGTCTGTGATGGAACTCCCACCAACTTCGACTGCTTCCAAGGCTTGTTTCTTCAATTCCTTTGCTCTACCCCTCTGAGTTTCGCACCCACGCATCGTCTCACTAAGTTTACGAGCCAACTCAGTTGGGTTGGGCACTGTATCCGAACCCTCACACACCAGGACTGCAGCGTCCATGTACTCCACCAAGAGCTTAGCATTTGCAAACTGGTCCGCTTCCATGGGCCAAGCCAGTATCATCACCCCAGCCGTGATCCCCTCCAAAGTCGAGTTCCATCCACAATGACTCAAGAACCCTCCCACGGCCCGGTGGCTCAGTATCACCATCTGTGGGGCCCATCCCTTCAAAACGAAGCCCCGACCCGACACCCGGTCCTCAAACCCATCGGGTACTGACCCGTACCCATCCGCCACTTCCTGGGCCGACAGAGATTTCACAACCCAAACGAACTGGACCCCACTCCGTTCTAGCCCAGTGGCCAAAGCCTCCGATTGGGCCGTCGTGAGCAACTTTTGACTCCCAAAACACACATACAAAACAGACCCATCGCCACACCCATCGAGCCAAGATGCCACACCAGCATCCGAACCGGGTTCAGCATCACCCACCCTCAATTTACCCGATCGGAAACCAGATTCAACGGCCCAACACTATAAACCCGTTTCTGGCCCGTTTCCGAGCCCAAGAAGTCATCTTCAAGGCCCAAAACGAGTTTACAACGGAAGCCCAGCTCAGAGCATTGGCCGCCATTGAAGTCGTGATGAAGTCAGCGGCAGTCTTGTCCCGACATTCTAACTCCTTACACCGCCGGAACAGAGACGGCAGCTGATCCCACGTGAAGCTCGGCGCCCGAGGTAGATCATCGAATTTCACATCAATTTCAGGCTTCATAGAATCGAAATTCGCCCAAATGTGATCGAACAATGCGCCGACGAAAGCTCCGGACGAGTAGAAAACGATCCTAGGGATTCGGAGGTGGTCAGCGACGTGGTGAGTCCACCCGAGGAAGAAATCGGAGAGGAGGGCGACGGGGGGATTAGGGTGGGAGGTGCACCACTGGATTATGGAATCTCGGAGCTTACTGAGGGCGGCCATGATGGGGATGTTGCCGTGGTTGCCGATATCTTTGACGTTTTCGACGCCGGGAGGGAGGGATGGGTGGGGCGGGAAAGGAGAATTAGGGTTTGGATGGAGGGGGAGGAGGAGAGGAGTGGGGTTAGGATAGGGAGGTTTTTGGGGGTGATTAGGATTGTGATGGCTAAGCCTCTGAGAGAGAGTTGGTGAGTGAGATCGAGAAGGGGGAGCATGTGGCCTTGTGCGGGATATGGGAAGACTAGTATGTGGACTCCGCCATTCCTGCTGCCGGAGCTCGACATGCTTTGCGCTTAGAGAGAGAGAGAAGGGTGTTATAGTGTTGTCGGTCGGGTAGTGAATCAATCTGATGAGTGGTGAGCTCTTTAATGTCACTTCTTTTAGGCTATGTTTATACCGCCAGGCGCCAACTATTCAATAATTTTTTTAATAATTAATTAATTTTTTTTTTTTTTTTCGTATCATGATTATTTCATTCAATCCAATCATATTAATTTTTTATGATTTATCAATGATCACACAATTATCCAAACATAATCTTATTTATAATTATTTATATTATTTTTAATCTAACTATAATTCATTATAATAAAAATAAATTTGAATTATAGCAAAATACATAAAAACTCAAAATTACAAATTCTGGGAGTTTTGAAAATTCTAAGAGTTGAAGAAAAAAATTAGGATTATGATCCATAGAAAAAAAAGAGAAAAATAGAGCTTTTGAAAGTGAAAATATATATTATTTGTAGAAAAGAAGAGAGAATTATATTATCTATGTAAATATAACAATATTGGGGTCTATTTATAGAGAATGAAAAATAAAAATTTGGGTAATTTTTTTAAATATAATATACAAAAGATATAATGATTTTATTTTAATATCCAAAAAATATCTAGAGAACAAATGATATTGTGACAAATATCATCTTATTGTGGAAGAAAGAGAAAATGGGTGTAGAAGAAGAGAGAATGTAGGGATCGGTTGCAATCCCACAGTGGGCAGTCTCATTTTTTTTTTCTAATGGTCGACCATACGAAGATTGGGCTCTGATATTCCAAGCCTTAAGTAATGAATTTACTAGTATTTGTATTTTTGTTTCAACGCATACGGTTGTCTGTTTCTGTTACGTCGTTAATCATATATCTCATGCGATCCCAAAAAAATTGTTATTTAAATAAATAATATTTTTAATATCCTTCATTTACAAAACAACTATTATAATATATTTAAATCTTTTTTCTCATCTTAAGAGTATATTAATTGTACTTATTCATTGATAGAATAAGTCCAATTAACATCATTTTCATGAGATGATTCAAATAGATTAAAATCTGCAAGGTAAATTGTCGCTTAACTTCTAATTTATGTCATTATATGTGTAGTTTTTCTTATGGAAATTGGTGGTTGAAATCACTAATTCACAAAATTCATGTATAATGACGACAACGAAGATTATCTTGCTGAAAATTTCTTTAAAAATTACAAGCAACAGATTTCTTGAATCTTTCTCATTCTTGATACTCAAATAATTTATCTAATCGATTAAACAAATATTGGAACATTTTTGATTTGATGTCAGTGGTGAGATTTTAGTTTTCAGTAAAAAGGTGTTAAGTAATAATGGTGAGAGCATCTCCAACAATACTTCTCTATTTTCAAGGTTTTGCTGATATCATCGTAGACACATCATCATATTTCCTCATTTTATTTTCATCCTCAATAATAACTTCTCAAACTCTGATTTTACTGAAGTCATTATGATCCCATTTTAACCCACTTTCAACTCACTCAATATTTATTCACATTTTATTTGAATTTCATATTTTTTATTTTTTAACTTAATATAAATTAATTTGAAAGTTATTTTTAATTAAGATGAAAAATAAATTAATTATTCTAAAAATATTATATAAAATAAAATTGGTAAATAATATAGATATTTTTTAAAGAAAAATCGTTCAATACAAAAGACAACTTAAACTTAAGAAATTGAAATACAACACACAACATAAACTTATAATTTAACTAATAAATCATTCATCATTTTCGAGATGTGCCCAAATGTGCTCAACTAAATTTGCTCGAAGTTGATGATGAGTTTCTTTATCACGTAGTTGGGCACCTCTCTTGAGATAATTTCTGAATGCGCTAGCAGCTATGAAGCACCAATACTAATACTAATACGAATGCATAATTTGGTATGATACGAAAATACATATTTTTTCTAAAAATTCAAATACGAATACGTTTATTATTATTTTTTTATTTTAATATTTTATAATAATATTATTGTCAATAAAATAATAATATTGTCAAATTCATATACACTCATGCATATCAAAATAAAGCAATTAACTACTTCGATCTTTCAATTCAAAACAACACATTAAAATAAGTTAAGTCATCGAATTCTCCTAATCATCATCATCCATTGCATCCTCATTTCCATCTTGGTGAAGACAATGCTTTCCATCTGACTCATCGTTTACAATTGCGCAATATTTAGATCTCCAACATTCTCAAATATACCAAAGTTGTCTCCTCCAATATCCCACAATATTGTTTCTCCTTTGAAGTATTCATGTGTTCTTCTAGATAATAAACGACGATTGCTATGAATGAAAACCAAATCCTCAACACGTTTGGGTGTAATCTTATTTCTTTGCAATGAGTGGATGAAAGAGTACATGCTCCAATTTCTCTCAGCACATGATGAGGATGAAGGTTGAACAAGTAGCTTGAATGCTAAACATTGAAGTGTAGACGCACTTGTACCATATGTCACACACCAACTCTTGGGATTCAAGTCGTAACGTTCCTCAATCGAGTCAGAATCAGCAAAATCCGCTGACATGCTAGATAAATTAACGCACTCCATTATCACAACCCTCCTTTGTGCAACACTTGGAAAATACTTCTTTAAACATTTAATTATTTCCTAGGCAATTTCATTATACCTATATGGCAGGATTCGGGAGGGGTCTTCATTAAGCCACTGATCACTATAATATCTAATAAAAAAGAAAACTTATATAATAATAATAGTAAAACAATATAAAAATGTAAAATTAAAACACTTAACCTTCAATTATTACCTTAAATTTTGTGGATGAGCCAAGCAATGAAGTGGAATGTTGTTTTTTGTTCCAAATGCTTACTAAGATGGCATGAACCACACCATAACAGTTAGACGACTCATGAAGTTAGATTCTTTCATACTTGTAGATTGCCTTCTTCACTTTTTCTATTATTGAGTCCCACATATCATAAATCAAGTAGAGAAACGACTCATCTGTATCACAAGCTCAAAGCATGTCATACAAAGGAGCTGTAAATGGAAGTATATAATCAATCTTATCACACCAAATGTCATCTAATACTTTCATTTTCACCAAGCTTACCTTTTCTACATCATCTTCTCGATAAGTATCTCAATTTTCACTTATCACTATCTCATGAAGTTCTTGATCATATTGACATCTACTGCAACATAAGAGATCCAAGTGCATAACTCAAAAAGTTTCTTGATTATTTTCAACATTCTTTGTAGCAGATATATTCTGCAATGCCAAATTGAGTGTATAAACAACACATGGCATCCAGACGATCGATACTAGGATATAAACCTTCCCCAAGAAGTCAACAATCGAAAAATTCTTGGCATTATGCGTGATTACTTGAACCATATTTTGGGGATCAACTCGACAATAAGTCAACAAATTAAAGATAAAGGGTTTATCTTTAATCTCCCCTGAACAATCAACGATCTTAAAAACATAGGTCCACTTTCTATGATGAAGTTGATTAACGATCTTCTTTATGAATCAGTCCATCCATCACTAACAATCCTAACTCATTTTTCACGTCAAGTGGTTTTAATGGATTGTAACAACCTCTCTACATTGACATTTTCTTGTTGGAGTAGAGATATCATCAACATATTGTACCTAGGTGGCACATAATCTCTTAAATTGTGGTTCACAACATAGAATAAGCTAGCAGCATAGTAAGGACTTCTTGCCAAATGAAATGGCAAGCCCGCTGCGTAGAAGAACCGTGCAATCAAAGCATTCAAGGTATTGCGACCTTGAATATTGAAAGTTTTGAAAAGAGCCGTCGAAGTACTATCACTGCCCTTTCTTTTCTTTGAATCATCATAACCTTTATAGACTTCACTTGAAAACCTTGTAGAAGAGAAAATTGACACAGTTTTGGGAGCATTGACCATTTGTTTTCTTTCTTGACACAGTTTTGGGAGCACTGACCATTTGTTTTCTTTCTTCTTCTATCAATTTATGCATACCCGTCATATCTTTCTCAGTTAATTTGTGGCAAGCCTTAATACCACCACCCTACTTGATAAATGGCTACATAACTCGGGTATCCATGATCTTCTTTTATATTTGACAAAAATTACATTGCCAAGATACACTTCCACCAAAACCTTCTACTGGGCCAGATGTTATGACATATCTCCACAAATGTTTATGACCATCTAAATTTATACTTGTAGACGAGGGTGATATCTGAGAAATTGAGTCGGATGAACTAGTGGCAATAATCTAAAAGGCCTTAAAAATCTACGATCAATGAGGCACAAACATAATGTAAACTGAAATTAATGTTTCAAAATTCAAAATAAATTGAAGGTCTAATTCGATGTCACTCAATGATTAATTTACAATTGGACATCGATGTAAAATAAATTGAATGTCAACTGATTAGTTCACAATTGAAGGTCTAATTCGATGAAATAAATAATTATTATTTTTACAATTAATTAATCCAATGATTAATTCACAATTGGACAGTGAAACCATTTAAATCGGGCAGTACATAGCTCAAAATAAGATGGGTTTAGAATCTTGAGGATGAATCACGAATTAGTAATATTAATCTTAATCAGGATGGGTGAATCAAAAGCAAATAGAAAATAAAAAAATATATAGAAAAAAGACTAAGACGGACTCAAGAACTTACTAAGGCGGCTGAGAAACAGTGAAGCGGGAGCGGATGAGGCGGTGCGATCGGCGGCAATGCAAATGATCCGGCGGTGCTCGAGTAGCATTCTTCTCTCCCGTGAGAGAGCAGTGTTATCTATTTTTGTGATTTTGACATCTAGTTTTTATTAAAATCCTAATTTTGTATTTGACTTTTGTAAAATGTATTTGATCGTATTAAATATGTATTTGATAAATCTAGTTAAGTGAGTGTGCGAGATTTATGTAAAGCAATAAAGAACACCAAGGCTTTTCGTGGTTCGATCGTTAATGAGATCTCGCCCACGGAGGAGTGTTTCCTCAATACTTTCACTATAATACGGTGAGTGTAGTCTCAAGCTCTTAGTATTCGATAAGTTGCCAACCCTTCTCTTGTCGATTTTCCTTCTATTTATACAACCCCGAGCCTGCAAATCAAGGCGTGCTCAACCTATCCATTGGTCGTGGCGTGACTCTTCCTCTGGCGTGCCTCCATTGGCGGAGGACCTTCGCCTACGTGCGTCACGTGGAGGTGGCGCTGACTTTGGTCGGGGCGTGTCCTCCATTGGCGGAGTGGCGCCTTACTTTGGCTGCAGGCGTGTCCTCCATTGCCGCGGTGGCGCCTCACTTTGGCTCGGGGCGTGTCTCCATTGGCCGGTGGCGGTTCGGGGCTAGGGTTTTGGGAGCCGATTGGGGCTCGCCTTGGGCTCAACCGCGTGGGCCGTTACCAACGTTAGGCCCGGCTCGTTTGGGCTGTTGGTAGTGGGCCTGTCGGTTGGGCCATATCCCATCATAGCCCCCGAATAGCCGAGGGACAGCGATGCCGGTGGTGGAGTGAAGCGCGCCGGTGAGGTGTGGTTCGGTGAAGTTGTTTGTTAATTTGGCGATCGGTGCGGGCGGGTTGGGTGGTCTTTTGTCCGTCGCTTGGAAAAAGATGTGGTACCGAAGGAAGTCGAAGTCCGACCTGGATATCGCCCCTCTGCGTAGGTTACGCCGAGGTCCGATCTGGAGTGGTGTTGCTCACGTGGTGGGTGCCGATGTCCGACACGAGACCGCCTTTCGGGGATGTCGAGGTGCATACAGGGCGCACCGAATCTGGGGCTGGTTTGCCGAGATCCGATCAGGTGGTGTTGCTCTGTGGTGGGTGCCGATGTCCGACACGAGAGATCGCCCTTTCGGGGATGTCGAGGTGCATACAGGCGCACCGAATCTGGGCTGGTTTGTCGAGATCCGATCTGGATCCCTTGTTATTTGTGGGAAGGACGAGTGCGACACAGGCGCCGCCATCCGGAGGCGCGGGGGTCCGTATGATGATTGCTAGGTCGGTGGCGGTCCATCTTACGCTAGCGTACGCGTCATCGCGCCAGCGTAGTTGGGCCTTGAGCCGTGTGTGTAGCGTGGACTCCACGTCCAATCACGTGTGAGTGCGTGTCGAAGTTGAAACGGCAATTTTTAGGCGCCCTTTGTCCTATAAATAGGCCCAAACGAGACAACTGTTCACTTTCCCCTTCGACGCCTTGATTGAGAGAGAAAAATTATGAGAAATTTTCGACTTGATCCACGATCTCATTGAAGGAGCCATATACTCGCGTGAAAAGTAAGTATGTTTTCTTCATCTTCTTCTCGCTCTGAAAGTTCCATTTCTGCTTCGGGTTCTGGCCGTGAGTTCCCCGACGTAAAAGACTATATGTGCTATAATGGCCTGGGTAGGTCCATAGGGTGAGTTCTAGGGTTCCGCCGGTATCCTCGGTATGGGATGGGTGAGGGTGGGCGTGGCGGTCGAGCTTGACCGGAGGAACTTTTGAAGTCGTGAAATACCGGATCCCGGAGGATGCGTGGTGGTGCATGCCGCAGCCGGATGATAGGCGATGGCCTCCGGAGGGTTTATTACCGCTTATGTAGATAGTGCGAGGCGGGTCTTGGGTATCCTCCGGCCCCGTTTATCTTAGCCTTCAAGAGTATTTCTAGATCCTCATTTGTCAATTGACCTCAAATTCCATTAGGTCGTTGGTGGGGCTAGGGCTCTCTTGTTATGGCATTGCCGAGGAGTTCTCATTCGAGGTACTGATGCGGTTTTTTAGTGTCAAGACCATAGGAGGGGTGTACTATTTGTCTCACCGCTGAAATTTAAAGTGTGATCCCTCCAAAGTGTCCCATTGGCGAGAATAGGTATTTCTTTCTCATTTGAGGCGGCCGAGGTATGAGTGGGGCATCGATGCGGTGGCGGACCAAAATCAAGCCCTTGGGCCATATGGAGGAGGTGTTGTGCGGCCTTGGTGAGATTTTGTCCATAAGTTACACCGGGCGACTGAAGAAGGCGGTGAGTGTTTGGTCGGAAGCGTCGGGATCGGGGTGCGGGCGGGGTGAGGGCATCCACATCTTCTTAGTCCTTATCGTCGATTTTCTTTGTGCTAATGTGTCTTTCTTACGTGATGCGGTGAAGTTGGCCGACGAAGGCGGGCTCACGATCGCCGAGCGAGGCCGCGAAGAAGAAGATGAAGCGGGTGGACCTACCAGGGTCCGAAGAAGGTCGACAGATGGGCCAACTAATGAGTGGGCCTCAAAGGGTCCGGCCAAGATCGGAGTCTCGGCCTCGGGGCCGTGAGTCGGGTGCCGCCTCAAGCAGCGCACCCTCCCCGGCAGTACAAAGGTTCTTTCATATTTAGATTTATGCGGCTCTGCGATCTGTTATTAACTTGTCTTGCTCTTTTCGTGGTGGAAGCTCGGTGATGGGGCCCTGCGGCGTGTTCTTTGGGGGCTGCGGTCGCCGTCGGGCACCGAGAGCTCAGTATGAGGCGGCGGCGGGAGCTTGCTGCATGGCGGATCTTTGAGACCGCCGTGGCAGCTGGGAGGCGGGGCCGCAGGAGGCTGAGGCCGCCACGAAGAGGCATTGGGCGGAGGCGCCGGGGAGGTCGAAGAGGTTAAGGAGGAGTTGGCCGGGCGAAGAAGGGCTCGGACGAGAGGAGGTCTGGTGGCCGACCGGGACCACTTCGAGGGGCCTGCCGGCGAGGTTCATCGAGTCGGAGAGCTTCTCGGCTTTTATTGCCGATCTTGCCGCCCGTCTTGGCCGAAGGTGGTGTCGATCACACAGGGAAGGCGCGGTCGCCATGCCCCGACCGATAAGGTCAAGCATGGGTGGACCGAGGTCGACCTCGGAGAGCTGGACAAAGCTTACGCCGGGTGATCTCAGGGTTGGCTCCTTCCGGTCTTTGGAGGCTCGGCGTCCAGCTCTACCCTCCGAGCTACCGAGGTCGTCACCCGGTCTGAGGAGGGCGAAGATCGCATGAGCCAGGGGCTCGCTTGCAGTGCGGGCCGGCGAGGGGAGGAGGAGGAGGTGGAGCGGGAGGCGGTGTTGGAGCTCCCTGGAGGTGGCCACCGGGGAGCATCGAGGAGGTCGGCGGAGTCCGGCCGTAGGCGAGGTCGGTGGACTGATGTAATAGTTTGAACCGCCAGGGGTCGATGGGACCACAGGTCCTTGTAATAATTTCCATTTTTGAGTAATAACGCAACATTTTAAAATTTGTGTTGTCTTGTTTATTCTGATACTCCACACTGAATGGCTCGGACTTGATCATGAATTGTCGACCAAGTTAAAAGAGGTCAGGCGCCTTGGTGAGAAGGACGAAGAGGTGCTTTTGGAGGAGCGGTCTCCGGTGACCCAGTTTTGGTCACCATGGATGTCGGCTCGGCGTGTCACGACACGAAGAAGAAGTTGGACGAGGCTGATCGGAAGTGGCCGCCTCTGGGCCGAGAACGAGGCCCTAAAGTTGAGGATCGCACGGGGACCGGAGTCCGAGGGGACTTATCTGCCGGCGCTATCGAGGCGTTTGATCTGGTGTGAGGCGACTCAAGCGGCGAGAGAGGCTAGCTCGGGTGTTGGAGGAGCATACTGAGTCTGAGAAGAAATCCACCAGCTGGTGGAACTACCATATCCAGCGGCAAGGAGTTCGAGCTTCTTTGGCAGAGAGGGTATGGTCTTTGAGGATGAGGAGGGCCCAACAGCAAAGTTCAAAGGCGTGTCGACTCCAGCCGTGAAGTATATGGAGATGTATGAGATGGTCCGTAAGCGGCGCATGCCCGACCTGCGCAGCGAGGCACAGCGGGCTCGCTAGCCCGATCATAAAAGAACCCGTGGAGGCGGCTACTCGATCATGCGAAGTGCTCGGTTGATGGGTCCGGTGAGGCGGATCATTCGGAGGCGATCCTCACGGGAGCGGACGGCGACCAGGGACCTCAGTCGGCGTGGGAAGCGGCGGGGGGGCGGTCGTACTCGGCCGGTGTCCGGTCGGGGGCGGGTATGACCTCGGTGCATTCCATTCCGGAATGCCGTATTGGCGCTGTGCGCAAGTGTCGAGAGTGGGTGAAGGTGACCACAGGTCGAAACTTCTATCAGACGCCCGAGCCCGCCGTCGAGCGCCGGAGTAGGCCGTGGTGATTCGGCCTTATCGGACCGGTTGAAGGCACCGAGTTCATTCGAGGCATACACCGTCGACACGGAGATTTTGTGCAAAATTAGTGCGACCGGCAAGTCATGCGGTGGAGCCGGAAGCCGAATGAGGTTGTGTATAGTGTAGGACTTTGTATGTAGATATAAATGTATTTAGACTCGTTTGAAGTGTATATTTTCCCCTTGAGAGGTACAAACATAGCTTAGGACTTCGTTTTGGTCGTAAATGTATTTATCATCAGAGAGTGTATATTTTCCCAAATAAAGGAGTATAAGCGAGCTCGGAAGCCGGTTGACTTGTATATGGCTTGGTACTCGGTTTATAGTCGTTAATGCATTTAGACTTTGTACCGAGTGCATATCTTCCCAAATAAAGGGTATAAGTTGGTGAGATCGGTCGGATGTCGGCGTGCATGTAGGCGCCCAACTTAATGGGTAATCTGTATGCTTTGCATGTAGCGTCCAACAATAATGGGTAATCTGACGCTTTGCGTGAGCGTCCAACTTAATGGGTCTGTATGCTTTGCATGTAGGCGATCCAACAATGGGTGTCTGATGCTTTGCATGTAGGCGTCCAACTTAATGGGTAATCTGTGCGTACCCTACTTGGTGGGATTTTCATCTTCGTAAGCGCCCGCAGTGAAGGTTTAAATGTGGTGTATCAAGCAGATGTTCACATATGTATGAGGCAGTGAAATATTCATTAAAAAGCAGATGTTTTATGAATATGTAATCAACATCGTACTTTGGCAAAACAATTAAGGGACTAACATGATGTCAGACCTTAAATCAAGCTATGTAAAATACCTCCTTAAATGAGTAATGTGCAAGTTCGGGGATAAGTGCAGGATAGGTGAGCCGACTTGTAAGCCCGCTGCCGAGGTCCTCGTGAGCAGCGGTATGGGCCTTCCCATGTCGGATCCAGCTTGTTAAGGCGCTCGGCTCTCGGTTTCATTATTTCGTAGGACGGTCGCCTACTTGGGCGGAGGCTTGACCCTTTTTTGTAATACCGGTGCGACACGGGCCTTATACTTGGCTTCGTTTATGGGCGACCTCGCGCTTCTCCTCGAGGCGTCAAGGTTGCCCCAGGTCTTCCTCGTTCGGCACGGTCGAAGTGAAGAGTCGCTGGGCTTGCGCCCGATCTCGGCCCGGTATGTGGCCTCGTGCATGAGACCCGGTGAAAGGGTTTCTCCGCGAGGTCAGGGTGTTGTCTGTGGGACCGGAGGACTTGAGGAGATTTTCAGCCCAATCGCCTTTAGCTCGGTCCGGCTCTCTTCAATCCTTATGCGATCGTGCGGTTCGTCACCTCGGTCGACCATTCGCTTGCGGGTGTGCGATCGAGGTGAAGCGTTGATCGATCTGAAGCTCTTCGCACCACTCCTTGAAGTTTTTGTCGACGAATTGGGTGCCGTTGTCGAGACCGAGAATGTGCGGTATGCCAAGCGGCGCACTATATTTTTTCCACACGGTCGAATCCTCCCGCTCGTGAGGCTCGATAGTGGCTCGGCCTCGACCCGTTTGTGAAGTAGTCTATGGCTATGACTAAGTATCGGCGACACGGTGCTCGGTCGAGCGGACCAACGATGTCGATCCCACCGCATGAAGGCGAGGCTCTGCGGTTTTCGATCTGTTCGCGGTAGCTTTTGGCCGTGGAGTGGGCGGCACGGACGCTTTTGACGAGCTCGGCCGAATCTTGAACAAGGGTGGGCGGTAATATCCCGACCTCGGCGTCTTCTTTGAGAGAGCTCATGAGCGATGTGACTCCACAAGACCCTCTGTGGATCTCATTGAGCACGTAGTCGGTCTCTTTACCGAGGCACCTCGTGAGGGTGAAGGTAAGACTTCGATAAGCGCCCTCGTGTATGAGGTACAGGATTTCACCATCATCTTTTGGCTTGAGCCGATCTTGAGGTAGTCGCCATGTTCGGGTGAGCCTTTGGGAGACATCCGTTCGGCTCCATCTCGGTGATGATGCCGATGTGAGACTCTCCATGCTACGGAATGAACCTCCTCACGGGAGGACTTGTTGACGATGCACTAACTTTACGAGAGCGTCGGCTCATTGTTTTCACCCGTGGGATCCGATGAATGCTAGAGTACCGAATGAGGCAAGCATCTCCCTTGCCTTCTCAGTCTTGCTTCATTCGGTCCTCCTTAACCGTGTCTGCCTGGGACTGGTTTACCACGACACAGGAATCCCAAAGATCGGACATGGTCACCTCAATTCCTTTGCGGCGAGTCCCGAGATCGGCGCCATACTCCACCTCGTTATTGGTGGTTGGGAAGGTAGCCGGAGGCGTGGGTCACTTGATTGTCCGGGCCGGGAGGAGAATGCACCGCTCACGCCCGTTTGCATGAAGCTCCGTCACGTCATACGCCCAACGCTTGTCAGGCGGTGCGGGGACGGAGTCCTCCGCAGTGGGGGTGGGTGTTGGGGCGACCTTATTGGTAGAACCGACTTTGATGAATTTGGCTTCCACAGAAGTCGGCGAGCTGCCCTTTTATGGCGGCCTCGGGAATACGAGATGTCGTGCTCGGCGAGCTCAGGTGCCTTGGCTGCTCGACGGATGACTACGGCTTGGACAAAACTTGTCTCAAAGGTAGGTCGGTTAATACACGGACGTAATTGTTGGATTTGTATCTTGAAAGCGGTTTGGTTGAGCTTGTATACAATGTTTCGTTACCACTATTACAATCTCCTATCCGATTGAATACTTGATTGCATATATCGTGTCCCCTTATCTCATATATGTTAGATCATACGGTGTGTAGAAGATCACGTAAGTCCGTATGATTGGTCAAGCTTAATGAGATATAAAAGTTTCACAACCGAGACGACTTAAGGACGAGTTGTCGGTTTAGCCGCAGATAGATAAGAAGTGACTTGACTTAGTTGCTTGTCTATGCCGGCACGCGTCTCGACGTATTGAAGGATCACATGAGATGTGTTCTTCTTCGACCGTCGTGAAGAACCAAGATCTCGGTGACTTACGATGATCTAAACCTCGATAAGGTATTAGGTGAGTATGAGTTCTCGACCATCACTTTGACTTGTTATGAGTGAGGGTTATATGTTCTAACCCAAGATTCTCCGCATCTTGGGTGGTGGCGATCTTGTATGTCACGCTAGTTATCTCAGTCGAGTCACCGTATCCGCTTAGGATGATGACGCCCCTTAATGAGCTCAAAGGTTTATTGTACTAAACCCCGCAGTTGAGTTAGCTCAAGTACAATAATAAGGTTGAGTGGTACTACTTAAGGAAATAAGGATTTTAATCGCTTTAGCAATGATTGCTAGAAATGATTAATGGACGCTCGATATCTTAAATACGGGATTCAGAATGTCTAAGTGCAAGCCCGACTCAACTTCGGTAATAAAGGGTAAGTCAACATTCTTTCTCTAGTGGAATGATCGAATGTTTATAAATTAATTTATGTTCGGGTCGAGCATAAGATAATTAATTTATTTGAGGCCCATCTTTATTCCTTGCATTTGATCCCTGGTGGCCCATCCAGCCCGTAAGCTAGAGGAAAATCGGCGTCCTCATGCTCCCAATGATAAGATTTTATTCTCTTTATCCACATGGATATAATTATATTTATGGTATATGCATAGATCCTTTCCATATAAGATTATGGTAATAATCTTGAGAGTATGGAAATAATCTAAGAGTATGGAAATAATCCTAAGAGTATGGTAATATTCCATATAGGATTATGGTAATATTCCATATGATTATGGTAATATTCCATATAGGATTAAGGTAGTGCATTATAAATATAAGGTATGAGATAAAGTCTAGGTTAATGCTCACATATTGAAGAGAGAATTTTCGAGATCTCATTATTGTGAGAGAGAATTTTCAGTGTTTGGGTTGTGAGAGCATTGGGTGATTTTCAAGCATTCTCCATAGATCGTCCTCACTCGGCGTTGGAGATTGGGCAACCGGATACAGCCCGAAGGTCAAAAGCACGAGTCTCGATCCGTCAATCCGCTCATCCGCTCGTCGATCCGACCTCAGCTGGATCCAAAGGTAAACACGAGAAAAACCCCAACGTGTTGCGATTAATTATATAGACGCATGCTAGGTTTATAATCAATGTATGGTGAATTAAACACCCAAGATGGATCCTCGGGCGAGGGTTAACATCGTTTTCCTACATTGGTATCGAGCCGGGATCGAATCGCTCTGCTGGATTAATTCACGTTTGATTATTACGTGCGTTTTATAATTGTGGATTTGTCGCTCATCGTGGCTCGTTTGTTTTGTTGGTTTTGTTTTACACCACGAGAAAATCCGTGGTTAGATTAGATTTTATTATGTAAATCTTATCTCGTAAAAGAAGAACGAAGACGAAAGAACGAAGAACTAAACGACGGAAAACAGTAGCTCGGCAGTCCACTCGGCGGTATCTCGCGAGCAAGCCTCGCGTCGCAGGGCGATCGCGGGCGCGGCGATGGCGGGCGTCGCGGCACGAGACGAGACCCTCGCGCCAATCGAGCGATCGAGCGATCGCGAGGTACGGCCGCCAAGAAAGCGAGCGAGCGAGCTAGCGGGCGACGGGCTGCGTTCGCCGGCGGCGACCCGGCGGCTGGCGAGCAGCATCATGGTCGTGAGTTTGGCCGGGCGACGACATCTCTCGGCAGACGCTCGCGCCGGGGAAGGCGCGCAGCGTGCTCGATGGGTCGCGGTCGCATTAGCGATCGCGAGGTAACCCGCGAACACGCGGGCAAAGGGCGCAGCAGGTCATGCGGCGGGCGGGGCTTTGCCAACACGCTGCCCGCCGACAGCCAGCCGACCCGCCCGCACCATTTTTCCAGATTTTCCGCCCGTGCCCGCGCACGCGAGGCCCATTTGATGAATCCGTCCGTGCCGCGAGCACGCGAGGCCCGTCAAGTTTAATTTGACTTTGTAAATCTATGTAATAGATTAGATTTAAATGTCACGTGTTTCACGATTGGGCGCGATGAACGTTTTATTTTATTTTTATCGCTCATATGCATATCGTGGATGTTTAAATAATGCTGTAGCATGCTATGTATGTTTATATTACGTTGACAAACCTTTAAGTGTTTTACGAATTCGACGCGCATAGTAAGCATGCTAGGTTTATCGCGCTTATCAAGCATATTTTAGAATTACTCATGAGCATGTTTTACATGTCGAGTTCTATAGAAAAGCATGCTAGGGTTACGTGATCTCGCATGGACAAACCTTTTGAATAAAAGACTAAGCAAGCAACCCGACAAATTAATTTTTCAAATTAAAATGTCAAGACCTCCACTTTTGATCTCTAAACAAAGTGAGACGACCGTGAGTAAACGCCCACACGCGCGTGGCTTGCTTGCACTGCTTATCATAAGTTTGTTAGATGAGATTTCTAAATAAAACCTTTAAATCTATTGAGAAGTGGGAGTTTCATGTAAACGCCCACACGCGCGGGCTTGCATGTGCGATTTTCATAAGTTCTCTAGAGATAGATATAAAATGAGATAACAAAAGAATTTGAATTGGAAGCCGTATGGTCCGAGTGAGTATACCAATTCTAAGAATTCATCTTCTCATCGTTAAAATTGTGGTCATTGCTTAGACATCACCTCAAGTACAACTTCCCCAAGTCCCTTCGCGATAGTTATGTGGTCTAGTAAGGTCCAATCATTAATTTCATTTGTCATAAGGATAAGTTGACATGGATTGAAATTAAACGACTAAAAGGTATATTTTAGTCCGGTCGAGGGGTTCATGTAAACGCCCACACGCGTGGCTTGCATGTGGAATTCCTTGGGCGATTGGAGGTTTCAATTAATATTGTTTTATCAAAAGGTTACAATATTATTATTAATTATATGCGATCGTATGCTTATGTGTTTTACATTATCGCTTCGATATGTCTCTTACGCCGATTATCAATATGCTCGCACAAAACTGCTATCCGTCCAAATTTTATCGAGTGGAAACGAAACATGGAATATGTTCTTATCAAGAACACATGTTTGTTCTCACTACTCCTAAACCCGATGCCCTTATCGACGATCGACTAATGAGCAATGAGAGTCAAGGAGACTTTGGAATAAGTCAAACAATATGGCTAAATGCTATATGATGACTACGATGTCCAAAGGCTTGTACCGCAAAGATCATCGATGGTAGACGCGATCGATATTTGGTCAAGTCTCGAGAGTAAGTTTGGGCGATCGGATCGACATCCGCTTCCACACAATGAGAGAAATCTTGGCGTGTAAGATGGAAGAAGGAAGTTCGGGTCCATGAACATGTCTCCCACACGACTCATCTCATGGATAGTCTTGATCGGGTTGGGAGGAGGTATTGACGGAAGCCAAGGTCGATATCATCCTCAATACACCGCCAAGTCTTTTGAGAACTTGCGTGAATGCGATCATGAGCAAGACCGAGTTTACACTTAGTCGGCTTGCTTAATGATCTCGTTCTGTGCGGAAGGAGTTATGGGTAAAGGAGCACATGCTCTTGCTAGCACATCTAAGGGCCCAAAATTTTCATCGCAAAATGGAAATAGAAAAAGGGGTACCAAAGGTGGTAAAGGCAAGGGAAATAGTGGGAGTAATGGGAGCAAGAACATGGTTGCCACCGGAGGCTTGAAGAAGCCAAAGGAGAAGGGCAAGTGCTTCAGTGCGGTAAGACTAGGCATTGGAAGGCCAAGTGCCCTATGCTCGAGGCTCAAGGTACGCTGCTTGCTTTAGTAACGGAAACATGTTTAGCGACTTGTTCTACCCATTCTTGGGTAGTAGATCTGGCGAATCGATCATGTTTGTTACACCTGTGGGTTCCGCGACAAGGGAGTCGTTTGATGGCGAGATAACGATCTCCATTGGGCAACGCGAAAAAGTCAAGTCATTGCGATTGGAGATGTTTTTATGTTTTGGGACAACAGTTTTAGTTTTGAAAGACGTTTTATATGTGCGGATTTTCGGTAGAACCTTGTTTCGTGTTCGAAATTATTTACTCATGGATATTCTCATTATTTTTGATAGTGGTGTTTCTATCATAAGAAATGACGGTTATACGTGTTGGCACCTTATATAATTCGCTTTATACTATTTTTCGCAAAACATAATACCTATAACTATGTTGCATCTTCATCAAACCCCAAAAGAGAAAGTTTTCATGAAGATGACTCTACTTTTCTCTGGCATCTTAGATTAGGTCACATCAATCTAAATAGGATCCAAAGGCGGCTAAGAATGGGCGTTGGGTGATCTCACGGTTACATCTCGTTCCCGATCTGCGAATCTGTATGAGAAGGTAAGATGTCGACCGCACCCTTCAAAGAAGGGTTATAGAGCCAAAGAAATGTTGAGTTAGTCCATTTCGACACTGTGGACCAATGTCCACACAAGCTCGTGGAGGGTACGAGTATTTTGTCACTTTCATTGACGATTACTCAAGGTACGGATACATATACCTGCTTCACCGCAAGTCTGAATGCTTTGAGAAATTCAAAGAGTTTAAGGCGGAAGTGGAGACGAAGCTAGGTAAGAGTATCAAGTCACTGCGGTCTGATCGCGGTGGAGAATACCTCAGTAACGAGTTTATGGACTATCTAGTGAAGTGTGGGATTACCTCCAACAAGCCTTCACCGGCACACCACAACAAAATGGTGTGTCGAGCGAAGAAATAGGACTCTTTTGAAAATGGTTAGATCTATGATGAGTTATGCTACATTGCCTATTTTTACTGGGATATGCCTTAGAACGGCGGCATACTTGCTAAATCTAGTACCGCCCAAGTCACCGAAAAGACCCCTTCGAGTTGTGGTTTGGTAAGAAGCCCGGTTTAAGCCACATAAGGATATGGGCGATCCCAACACGTCTTTGAACAAGAAGGTCGACAAGTTGGAGGCTAGATCCGACGCAAGGTCATTTATTGGCTATCCTAGAGGAACGAAGGTGGTTTATTCTATAGTCTAAGGATCGGAAGGTCATTATTAGCACTAATGCTCGATTCTTAGAAGAGGACTACATGAAAATCATAAGTCCAAAGTTGAAATCATTCTTCAAGAATTAGAAGATGATCGATTCCACCACCGATTAGGCAAAGGTGACGAGATGTCGACTTAGTGGGAGGATCGACACCGATACTTCAAGAAATTGAAGTGGGTCGAGTTCACTGGAGATACCGACCGCAAGTGGTACCTACACAGCAAGTTGTGCAAGTTAGAGAACCACAAGTATCTGCACCCACCGCTGCCATTGTGCTGTAGAACCTCGTCAGAGTGGGAGGGTTGTTCGTCAACCCGAGCGATTTATGTTCGTGGGTGAATCTTGATTTAGTCCCAGAGATTAACATGCAATAATCGACCCATGGACATCTGAGGAGGCGATACAAGATATTGATGCAAGATCATGGCACACCGCTATGGACTTAGAAATGGAGTCCATAACGGCTATGGATGTATATGAAAGACACCTCAACTTTAGTTCCCACCATTACCGTAAATCATTACAAAGATGTGAGGAACAACCGTATCCAATACCAAGAAGTATCGTTATGATAAGTTAACTTCAACATAGTAAATACATGAACCCTTCAGCTGCAGATATGACTTGCAATTCCTCTATATGCCGCTTGCGAAATGGCAAGTGTCATTGGCGAGTATTTTCTTTTTCTTCAACCACGTGCCTTCAACTTGTTTGGTTTAGATGAACCTTCATTATCCCTTTCCCCCATATGTCTTAGCCTTTGGAGCTTGGGAGGAAGAGGAACCAACAGAAAACAGCTGTCCTTTTCATAGTGGACTCGCCGTCACTAGCATATTGACAAGTTCGGAAGACTAGTTGTCATGCTATGCATAGTGAAGTTGCGACAAAAGTGTCAAATGATGGTGGCAAAGATTGCAACATGAGGTCGGTTGCAATTCACTCAATCTCGACTCTGAGATCCCAACCTTTCCATAAGAGCTATCATCTTCACCCATGAGTTTGGTAAGAGCCCTCATCATACGACCTTGAAAAGCTCCTTAGATATCGATATCTTTGTTGTCAATACTTTCTCCGTAAACTTTGTAAACGGATAAGGATCTCATGTCAAGCCTTCATTTTGTCTTTGAAGTTCATTGACATCGATTTAGCATATAGCAACGAACTGCAAATCGTCATCAACATGACTTTGTACTGTAAGTACATCATTTGCGCTCATCGTGTTTTCGCATTGGGGCATCCAAGACATAAGCCTCTTTTCGAATTTAGAACAATTCTTAAATTCGAACCCAATCAACATAGTTTGTACCGAAGTTTGTTTTGGTCAAGAATTGATGATAATGGATTTTTCGACATTTTGCGACAATCTACAAATAAGATGCGAAAATTAGCGAACTATGGAAAATATATTCAATTAATATAAGGTCTTTAATAATTAATTGTCTCCTATTTTATTCAAATTCCATAACCCCAAATGGAATTGGAAATCGAATTTCCTAGTAGGAATTAAGGTCCAATAAAAATATTTCATAACTCAATATTATGATGACATGAAATATTTTTATCGAGTCAACTCTTGACGATTATATCTCTATATAACCCTTAGTTTTATTTTGTCTCACTCTTCCTATATACCTCAATTTTATGAGCCCATATAGTACTAAGTGTCAAGTTATACCCATCAAACATTCATGTAAATAGAGCACCAATATATTCCACGACTCATGGACAACACATCGATAAATCTATTCCATGAGTATCTCTATACTTAGTGAAGATCACGTTTCCATCACTAAATCACCCACCACTCGTGATAAGTGATATAGTGTGGTAGTATCTCATGCCTTTACTTTTGATGGTAGACTTGGACGATGAATCCAATTCAACTTGTCCAATTTAACTTGAAATCAATTTTAAAAATTCTTTATAAAAGTTTCAAAACTTAGGGTTTTATTTTCAAGACCTCATCGAAAACTATTATCTAGGTGAGTTTAATTAATGCAAACATCATCATATGATTTGCGCAAATAAGCATTAAATAAATACTAACATGCATCCTATACATAAAGCGATGGGATGATCATGGCGTTTATGCGACCCGTTTGAGCCAAAACGGTCAAGGTCAATCTAAGGATTTTAAAATGAAAGACATATCTATTACATCACATGTAACCCCATACATATATGGGTCTTTAAGCCTCTTATTTTCTTCGCACAACGCTCCTCAATAAAATTACAATGAAAATAGAAAACCTCACTTTCTATTCTACACTCATCTGCATAAATGAAAACGATTACATTGAATGGAATAAGAGGCTCATGTCCCCATTTTAAAAACCCAAAGCATATAAAATAATAAACCATCACATCGGTATTGGCCCATGATCATCCCTAAATAAATCATGCTAATCATTCATCACATGAATAAAAACATAATAAATTTACAGTGGAATTACTAATTTATTTCATTATTAAAAGCATAAAATTTAATTTTGGATAAAACAATTTTATCACACATTTAGAATTAACAATTAATTCTAAAATGCCAAAATCAAATTTAAACTGAAAATATCGATTTATATGACGACATTGTCATAAAACGATATCACATTGCCTAACACTCATTTAGACAAAACTTGAGATCAATCTCAATCCCACGTGGCGACTCGAGTGAATGGAACACATTGAGGCGTCCTAAACACCCATGGTGGCCTCGGCTCACACACCTCGTCGCCATGGCTGTCTCTACCACAACACGTCCATTTACTTGACGCTCAAAATGTTTGATGAAATGCGGCAGGCAATATTCATAAACACTCATGCGATTTTCGTTTTCTTTCATGCTATCAATAACAAAATAAATTCTAGCATAATTAACAATTTATCCATGCCAACAAATAACGATAAACATCATGTTAACGTGAACCGGCTCGATACCACGTTAGGATCGGGTAAAACAGATCGAAATTAAAATTTTCGACGAATAAATGAAACAACGATTATTTCATTCCAACGATTTTGACGACTTCACGTTAACATGATGTAAGGTATTGAACGATCGAATCATAGGATACCTTTTCGCACTCCGATTGATGAAGGATGAGAAGCAATCGATTGCTCGTCCTCCAAACTCGCAGGGATCCAAATGTCTCCTCTATCAAGTCCACACTGTAGAACGATCAAGTGAATTGTTTTTCGCTAGCAAAACAAAACACTCTCTCTATTGAAAATTCGACTTCAAACTGGATTTCTCTGGAAAAGCAAGAAAAAAAAACGTCTCTTCTTTTATAAAGAAGAATGGAATATCAAACATCGAGAAAACGTTTTCCTCATTTAATGCCAATAATCATCATCATTAACATGACTAATCATCATTAACATGACTATCCATTCCTACGATCACGTGAATATGAATCACACGTTTTTCTTTCCTTTTTCTTTTCTTTTTTTAATCCAACATTTATATATATATATATATATAAACAATCGATTTTCTAGATTTTAAAATTAATCAAATTAATTTTATATCTAATTAAATTAATCTAATTAATTTAATATAGAATTAGACTTGTTAATCCAATTACATTCAACTAAATAAATTTAATTGAATATCTAATTTAACATATTAAATTAGAACAAGTCTCAATTATTTAATCATCATTAACTAATCGGATTCAACTATTGAATCAATTCAATTGATCGTTCTAGTTTTTGTGTGTGACCTCTTGGTTCACAACTAGTACCATAATAGCTTATAACAAATTACAACTTAAACAAATAATATTTATTCAATTAATTTATCCAATAAATTAATTGCTAAATTAACTCCGTAATTTCAAGAACCTATAATCCATGGAACATCTAGCAAGTAGCATGGCTACCTAGCACTAGGTGAAATAGCGTAAACCTATTTTAAATATGAATCGTTATACACGCAGTCCTTCTATTATCTAATCTCCAAATTGGATATTGAGTATGGAATTAAATCGAAAAACTCAAACAATCCAATAGTTACATTTTCATTCAAATTCAATAACTCTTTAATGAATCATTATTTATCATGCCTGCCAAGGTCTTCGAGTTATGAACAATGAAAACGTAGGAGATTCTCTCGCTTAAACAAGTAATAGATTCTTTATCGACCACGCATTAATCTCCATATTTATTCATATCGCATCCAACATAAAATCTTTAACGATTGTCTAGCAATCGATAATACATCAAAATGAAATAGAACTCATACAAGATTACTATGGTGTCTCAAGTCAAAGGACTAATCATGTACTATCATATATTAGAAATTTTATTTCGATAAAATGAATTCCATATAAGAATTTCCGGATCGTTCAAGTACTTGTTCTCTAACAAGCGATATATACACTTACGTCAACTACGTTAATATTGATGAAACACAATATTCTCATCTTATAAGTGTGTATCATACATGCGAGTTATTTCCAACAATTCAATGTCCTGTCTTGAATAGTCATTTCACTCAACTAATTTTAAGATCAAAGCTTCAAAGACATATTTCATAATCACCATCATATGCGTGACCATATCTTATAACTTATCATGGTCTAAGGACTTTATCTAAAGTACATAAATTATTAATAACAAATACAATAGATAAATAAATGCCTTTATTAATATAATTTCCAATAAGATTAAATTTACAATTTAAATTAAAGAGTAAAACGACCAATCTAATTGGGCTGCGTGTAACTCTTTCATTCTCGACTTCATCCGCACCTTATGTTGCTACACACCATTTCGAAGTCCGGAGATGGCGCGGGTCCTCTCCTCACATATCTAAGCTTGGTAAGATCGCATAAAGAGTACCTCGCTCGTTGTCCTCGATCTCGGCAAGGTGATGCCCAAGGGTGGAGACTGTTGTTCAGGAACATCATCTCCGGCGTCCCTCTCCTAGAGGTGATGGGTTTTGTGGATTCCTCTCCTCCATGTTGTCTTGCTTGACGTGCCTCCTCAAAACAAGGGCGTTTCTCCTCGCTTGTCTTCTTCTCCGAATGGTTCTCTCAATCTGGTCAACAAGAGCTCTCCCTCGCCTGCAAGGTTAGGTCGAGCATGCAAAACCAAACAAAAATAAAAAGTGAGTAACAACACTAGAATAGCAACTCACAGCGGCCAATATGACGACCTCCGGACCCATCGTCGGAGGTCCTAGAACACGTCAGATACATTTATAATCTCCAACTTGAACACATAGTTTCATATGAGGTTAAGGGTCGACCCAAGAGAGTGGTTGTGTTGTTACTCGAGTTGTCACAGTTTGAGTAGGAGGTTGCCGAGGGCAAGGTGTCGATAGGCTAACGGTCTCGATGAGATGTACTAAGAGATAGATCTTGACGGAAAGGCGGAAACTAAACACAAGATAAAAGATTAAAAGACAAGTAGTTGGGCAGGGTTCCACACGCTGAGATATTGATCAAGGTGTCGACTCATAGGTTCAGGGTTTTCACCAATAGTGTATGTCGTTGTTTAAAGGTACCAAGGATAGGCGCCTTTAGGTTCACGTACACTAGCCCCCACCCAGCTTGCCGTAGATTTTAGGATGCACAAAGGCCCCGCCTGCCTTGCAAGACGGTCCCCAAAATAGGTTATCTCGCCCCAACCTGACTCACTAGACAGCCCAACTAGCCACGCCGGTCAAGGGAGTGGCTCGTAGTCCTTGCCCAGGCCGGGCTACAATCACCCACTCTAGCCGCACTTCCCGGGATAAGGAGACACTCGATGTCTTACTCGGCTATTGCTTGTAGCTACCCCTCCCCAAGGCTACGGCGAGTTAACGCTCAAGGAAAGGACTAACATGTGTATAAAGGCCTAGAGCTGGGAACACCCACTCAAGGTTCTAAGGACGCTTAGACCTCACGACTCGTGACCTGACTCAACGTGCTTCACCCCGAGCCCAACCAAATCGACTACTCACGATAATCGACATAAACATAAATGCAACAACCAAGAACATAAAAGAAACCATACTTGAATCGAAAATCAAACGAAATTAAAGCGGTCTAAAGCAGTTGCTTTCGGCGAGGTCATAAATACATAAAATAAGTGTTTGCCGTAGGACTTGTTTCTTCCTCACTCAATCGCTGAAAGCAGAGAAATAAAGAGATAGGTTGTAGAGAATTTGGGACGGATGCTCTTCACTCCCCACGAATGTGTCTCGAATATTTGTTGAATCCTTCGTGGAGTTGTTATGTTGGAACTGTGCACTCCCTTGTCTTGGTCGGCCGATCTCGAGGTAGCAGTGGTGAGGTCATCAGTCTCGGGCTCTAGACACCGACATGGCTCCTCGGCTTCGATCAGGCGGGTTTGTCTCATCTCGGCTGCAGTCGACCTTTCCCTTTCGCAAAATCAGCGGCAGGGAAGGACCTTGCCGAATCTTTCCATTTGCGTAAAAGTCGCGAGATCTTGCTGCGTCTCCCAGTATCCCGACTTTACCCTCATCGCGCGTCACCTCGTCCTTTTTCCTCTCTTCCTTGTCTCGATTATCTTCTTAGCTTCACGTAAGCTCGTGATCGTGCCTCGCCCATGCGGTCAGTGTCTTGGCAAGATGTCGAATGCCTTGCCAAATTGTCTTTGGGATTTTTACCTCTCACATGAGGTGGCTCGATCTTGCTCAAGGTCCGCTCTCAACCGCAACATCTCAAGCGTGTCCTCCCGACATAAACACACGTAAGAACACACACAAATGCACTCTTTCTAGGGCAGGACTACCCCAAAAGAGCACGAAAACGGGCTCGTCACCTTACCAAAGAGCCTACATTATAACCTTTTATAAGACATTTTTATCTTAGTTCTTGAGCACATATTTGAGCAATGGAGAATTAGACGATTTGCAAGCTTATGGTAGATTCGTGTGTTGTTAAACATTGAGAGTATACGTCCTTCTTGATACACTTGAGTGTTTGAGAGTACTTATATATATATCCATATCGTGAGGATTTAAGTTTGAGAAGGCTTGTGTTTATGATTATTATGATAAGTGGAGTTTAACGAAAATATTGTGATTTGATTCATTTGATTGAATCTTTTATTGCTCATTGCTCGAGGCTTATTGCTTTTGTCATTCGACTCATTACCGCTTTGTCGCCTCTCTCTTTGTTTTGCATTGTTTATGAACAAACAAAAGGTTAAATTTGGAGTTGATAAACCTCATTTTACCGATTTATAGGGCCATATTTGTTTAGTTTATAATTGATAAGTGGTCATATGAGCTTTCATTTGATATGTTTATGTTTACCTTGAAAGATATTATTCCGTGTGTATTTCGTGTCATTTTAGCCTGGTTTGATTTCAAAAAGTGAATCACGATAAAGAGGAATTATGGCCGACGCATCTGAGACATTGTCTGCGACGAAGACTCACGATCAAACCATGCGAGGAAGGCGGAAAAGCGCGACTTTCCTTCGCGAGTTGCTCGCAAGGAGAGAAGGATGTGCACCAAAAGGTTAGTCGTAACTAATTCTGCGAGCTAACCTCGCGAGGCAATACTGACTAGGTTACATATAGCCTGCGACAAGTCGAGAGAGACCGCTTTTACATAAGAACACTCTTTTCCTTTTGCACGCTTATTTTCCTTAGAACATAATACTTTTAGTTCATAGCTTTTAGATTCTTTCTTTTGCATTCCGTTGTAGTTTAGTTTATTCAAGTTCGTAATATTTATAGATTCGAGTTGCACATTGTTCATCGTGGAATCCTACGGTTTTATATATTTAATTCAGTTTATGTTATCTTTATTTAATTCTTGCTTTAGTATTTTAATTATGAGTAGCTAAATTTTGTATTGAACATTAGGTTTGTATGTCCGACTAGATTCGTATGATTTATCTGTTGATCTGCTTTGCGTCCCATTCATGATTTATGATTCTTGGATTTAATTCTCATATGTTGGTACCGATCAATATTGATGCATGCTAGTTATGTGATTGATGTCCTGCGGAATTAATTGCATAGTCGATATCTTGAATACATAATCTGATTTTACCTGAGACCGGTGGAGATAGGTGAACGTAGTAGGTTATTCTTTGTGTACTTTGGTAATTAGCTTACTTCTCTGAGACCCGACGGAGATAGAGTTTAGACTAACTTACTACTATAGTCGTCTGGCGAAAACTATAGTTACATTAGTGATCCTTCATATGAATATGTATTAAATTGGCAAAGCAGTTAGTAGGTTAATTGTGTGAATCGGTTAGGTTAAATACATCCATATGGTCGTCTTTCATATCTGAATTTATTCATATTTTATTTGTGCCTAGTTTTATAATCATCTCTCGATTTTGTTGCTTGGATAATCAAGATCCATTTAATTATTTGTTGTGTTTTCGAGTTGCGCCGTGGATACGACATATATACTTGATTTTACTATCATTTAATTGGTAGGAAATTAAGCGATCGAGACGTGGCGCCAAAGCTGAGTAGGCGTGGTCTTGCGTCGTTGGATTTGGGAAGAGCCACAATAAAACATAAATAATGCATATGAAATAACATAACAATGCATTTAAAACAACAAAACACCATTTAAAACAACATAACACTATCGCACCCAACGAGCCAGGTGCGTGTGGCCCAGGTAGCTATGGAGTGCGTTCGATACATTAAAATTGAAACTCATATGCATGTTTGTGTTCAAGTGAATGCATAGTTCAGTTCAACTATATGCATGGTTTATTTTCAAATCAAATTACTAATCTACCTTACTTTCGCAAAAATCGTAAATTAAGCTTAAAAGTCCGAAAAATCTCAACCATATGATCTATGAGATGAGTGGATGAGATTGAGTACTATATACTATCTCGACTGTACTATTTGATCTCTCTCTCTCTCTCTCTCTCTCTCTATATATATATATATATATATATATATATATATATATATATATAGAGATCATATGAGAATAGATATATTTGTAGAAACGAGAATAATTTTCAGCCTTAAATATAATAGATCTATGGTCTAGATTTGATTTATAAATGCTATGATTATTGAATGCATGTGCTACGATTTAGTATAATTTCGATTTTAAAAGGGTATTTTGTATTTCTATTTGAGATAAGATATGGTAGTTCCTAAATTCATGGGTTTACATAATTAAATGTATTGATTATGGTTATTTTTCTTTACGTCGAATACATGGAATTCTTTATAGACAAAATAACACAAAACATTGCGAATACAATTCGCGACAATGGAGAATCTAGGTTTGCTTACGATTTTTTTATTTTTGTTACAATTTTATGTTGTTACAACGTTTTATTTATGACTCCTTATTGATGTTTATAGCTTTTCGTTATATATAATGTTGCATTAGAGATTTATTTTGATTTTTACATCTTCATTCGTTGCATTAATTTATACAATATATAGCACAATATACGATATATATAGCACACAATATATATAATGTTGATTACACATTTAAGATACACTAATAAAACGAAGATATACTTCTAAGATATAATATTGCATTAACTATTATATTATATAGCACATGATATATATATACCACATATTGAATATATTATTTTAAACAAATCTTGACTGGGAATAATTTTGCATTAATTAATATTTTATAGAGCATAATATGTAATATTAATAGCACATGATATATGATGTACATAGCACACGATATATATCTATAATGTTGAGTACTTTTTCGATATAATAAAAATAAAAATATACTTCTCAAGATATAATGTTGCATTAATTGATATATTATATGGCACATTATATATTTACATAACACATTATATATATCAACCACATATTGAATATATTAAATCAAACGAACAAATCGATATGGGAATAATTTTGCATTAATACATATTTTATATAGCATAATATGTAATATTAATAGCAAATGATATATGATATACATAGCACACGATATATATCTATAATGTTGAGTACTTGTTTTCGATATAATAAAAACAAAAGATTTACTTCTCAGATATATTGTTGCATTAATTAATATATTATATAGCACAATATATAATATACATAGTACATTATATATATATATATATATAGGTTGGGTTAAAGTATGCCGGTCCCGATAGTATGTAGACTCAATCTAGACCACATTTTGAACGTGCCACACGCAGACACGTGGCGCTCCTTCTTTTCTTTTCTTTTAATTTTCGCAAGGGCAAATGGGAAAACAAATCAGCCTTCTTCTCCTCTGACGGCAGGCAGCGGAGGCAGCGCAGCCGAGGAGGCAAGGCCCGGCGATGGCAGCGCAACTCAGCGAACAAGATACACAAACAACTACAAATAACAAATTTTGAAAGAAATAAAAGAAGAAGAAAAATTGAGGAACAAAATTGATGGATTTTAAGAAAAAATATAAGATGAATTTGATAGATGATTGAAGAATCGAGAAATATGGTGGTTATGACGGTGATTCACGCGTCGCCGATAATCGTGAAAGAGACGACAATTGTTATAGAATGATGGATGATAGATTTGGTGTCGAAAACCATAAAATGCATTGAACAAAACATGAAACTTCATTGAACAAAACATAAAACGCATGTTCTCACAAAAGTAAATATGCATTTAACTTAGCAGCTCATGCATTGATCAAAACATGTACATGCATTTAACAAAGCATGTTCATGCATTTAACAAAACGTAAAATGCGAGCCAACGGGTGCGCGAACGAGCACCGGAGCGACGCGACACGGCGCGCAGCCACGCCACGCCCAGGCGCGCGCTGAAGCTTCAACACATGCATTATGCGTTCAACTGCATGCATTTTTGTTCATTTAAATGCATTATGCGGTTCACTGCATGCATTTTTGTTTTTCG